>LUCH01005660.1:17015-32971 GCA_013368495.1 Paragonimus heterotremus | reverse complement strand
CCGGCGGTCACGGTCAACCGTTGGGCGACCGGCGCGTTGTTTTTTTGAGGGTACCTTTTCTAACCCCCTTCTTCCTGATACGGAAGACAGCAGTGCTGCAACCATAAAAATAGTTCTGCTGTATGCCCATAGGATCGTGCCCCAGTAACTAAGCACTCCTATGTGGTCAGTAGTGCGACATACAATCCTGTGAGTGTAACTGCTTTCCTTTGGCCTGTCTGACAGGGTTGCACCTGAAAGGACCGGAGTCCTAGTCGGCACAGTCTGCCGGATCAAAGCAGTACACAAGCCCGGCCACCTCGGCAAGGTAGCAGTATAGGTCGGGTTTGCCGCCGGTGGTCATGGATATATAACGTTAGCAGAACCAAAGTACTTTCTGGCTCGGTTTAAGTAATGACCATTTTTAGCACAACGTGTAGTCCTCCAAGGAGCAAAATTTAACCTACTCTTCTGAACGTTCTCGTTTTCTCCAAATGACTACCGGTATTGCCAATCCTTTGTTACGATGGTATCTTTTCTTCACCCTCCACTATGTTGTACTTGCTCAATATCGAGCTGGCGCTGAATCCACCGCCACATTGTTGCCCACTGGAATTGCAACACTGATGAACCAGTACCTTAGTTTATTTACTTCCTATATTTGTCACTCGTTATCACGCTGTTCCAATCTACATGTGAATCTCTTGTGAACCACTACAGCAGTAACCCATTCGTCTGCCTATTGTTATGACTATGCGCGCCTAATTGTGACACATCGGATGTATTTCATGCGATGGATTGTTGTTCGGTTTCACACTTAACTGTTGTACTGATACCTGATGAAACTTTAATCAGTAAGATCGCGATGTCTCTCTTACTTCGTTTACCGTGGCTGCTCATATCTACTTGTAAGCGACGTGGCACTATGCGGCCTGGTGCGTTGGCCCTGAACGTCTTGTAATGTAAAACCTGGACACTTTCTGATTGACCTTCGCAAATAAGATAATATGATAGAAGTGACTGATTAAAATGTTTGAACAGTGTCGACCAGTTCTAATAAGCTTGGGATTTTCGGCAAAAGTTTGGGATATCACCGAAACGCAATCAAACTGGGCATTTCAAATCCCAACATTTTCACGAACTGGATCGTGGTACATCGATTGATGAGGTGTGAATAGGTGGGCACGTAGATGTTAGACTTGGATGTAAACTGCGTTGCGACTGTCTACTGGTATTCATACTCGAGATAGGTCATTGTGGTGTTGAGCATATTAGATGCGTAGCTTTATGAATGACCATATTCTAATAAACTCTATAGGAGGTATTTGTATTAGCAGACATATCTCTTCTAATTCTGGGCTCCCGTTAGTGATTTTCAGCAAGATACAAATGGTTTTCCTTGCTAGTATAGTCCCGACTTTGCAATATTTGAACTAATTTCTTTCCGAAGATGACTGCTGTAAAAGGTAGTGTGGTTCACCAGGAGCTCCTTATCCGTGATCGGTACGGTATGAGTGCATGTTAGCAGTGAGCTCGTGAGTGAATTTAAAGACACTCGATTCTAGTGCTTCTTTACGAAGTGGGCCGGCCGGAAGACTTATTTGAATTCAAGTACTGTGGTCGAATGTGGCTGATGTCCTGTTTGAAATAATCTGAAGAAACTTTACAGGTTGTACCTTTTCGTTCATACTCAGTACTTTCACTCCCGACTTCTATTTTCAGCACACTTGTCAAAGGAGGGAAATTCTCTGAGTTACTGTAACCCAAAACTTTCTAGCTGCAAGCACCTAAAAACTAAGTACTCATCTTTGCCTGCTATTACAGTTACACCAGCCATTGAGTAACAGCTGTTTTTATGAGCTTGTGTAACCACATTTGGAGTACGTCTGTATTCCGGCCTTCTTGGAAATGGTCAAAAACCTCACATTGAGTCATCGTTTTTCCAGTTCGTACCTCGTAATAAAGACCAGAGGAGCTCACATGGACTCACCTTTTCAGTCGTAGGAGAATTTGGTCTGCTCAAGTTTGAACCAGTTGTCCTACAGTTACTGTCTGGTCCGGTCTTGTTTTCCGTGGACAAATGCATCCGCTCACTGAGATGAAATATAAGCGCCTGTGCTTCTGCTATCTGAGGGAGAATAGGAATGCCAAAATGCAGCTGAGTAACCGTGGGCTACCAGAATTGTCGTTCAATCTAAATCGATTGTAAACTTTAAGTGAATTGTTGAATATATTTGCACCTGATCGATCGGAAGAAAATACGCTGATCTGGGTGGGAATTTATTCAACGTTGGTGCTTTTCATTCCTCTTAGCTCTTCATAGGGTGCTTTTGTTCATCTCAAAACATCTATTCTGATTACTTCTTGTGGGCTGGAATTCATTTTGTTGCATACACTAATATCGTCTTTCACTCTCTCTGTAAAGTTGTATAATGATGTAATCCCTTACGAATAAGGTGGTGTCTGTCACGCACGTGCCTAGCATATTCTTTGTTTTAAAACTGTTAATAGTCTAATTCTACAGAATCCAATTGACGATTTATGAGTGAAATGTTCATTGCAAGCTTCTCATTGTTATGTGCTCGAGCGATCCAGCTCGTAAAACACGTTATGCTTAATCAGAGCGTCTAGTTCTTCATGGCCACACATACTTTATCTCTTTGACAATGTCATCAAAGTTTGTGTATTTAGACCACTTCTGTAACATCTAATGTCGCTACATTATCTGTGGTTCGTCTGTATGGAATGGCTGATTGTTTCGTTGATTAGGTCCAGTTGGCGAGCACAAATCGCGATAATTTTATGATAATAGCACTCACTTCCAAACGGTATTGCACTGCTTCGATAAGGTGTTCCATTCGGTTGGTCCGCAGCTGTGCTTGGAGGTCGAGTTCTTCTGTGTCGGTTCCTACCGTTCTCATATCCGGTACGAAATACGTTTCTTCATCACTATCATTTAGGATAGCGGGGACAAACGCAAACGAGGGAACTTGATAAATTTTGCATAGCTCGCTTTTACGAAAAGGTGTACTATGTAAAACGCCGGTTCTACGCTTGCATACAATCCTAGTAGGACCAAAAAACAACAATTAGGAAAAGCAAACCTCATGTTTCCTGATCAACTGAGAACGAGAAGGTTACTTAATTTTAGGCCGTTGTGCAACGAACCATAGTAAGTAGTCCTTAGGTGAGATTGACCAGCAAAGAAACTATAAAACCCGCCGGAATGCAACTGCTTGAAAAACTGAATGGTATTCCGGAACGTTCGCTCGTTTCTCACAGGTGGTACTGGTACGATCAGAAACAATGTTAGATGCTCAAAGTTTCTAATGAAACGTTTTTTTATTATAAAAACGTACCATCCACCTGTGCTGTACAAGTTTGGATTGAGGCCTCTCATAACAGCCACTCTGTTCGATATATGTTCAAGACATGCACTCACAAAATTACGGATTATCGCTGCTATCCCTGAGGAGCTTACATTTTCTAGGTTGCCACATACTGTCGTTTACATTTGTGTTATTCATTATGCAATCTGGCCAGATGATGTGGACTTAATTACGCACAGATTTACCACAAAACCCTTGTTTTACATAATGTCTCAAGCGAAACGCCTAAGCATACATTTTTACATCTTGTCGAGCCAATAAGAAATGGTGGCATATAGTTTTCGTAAAAACGATGCTTTTAGTGTAAGTTATTTGCTTGATCTCACAAACGATACTTTGTTTAAGTTAGCAACCGCGGCAGCATTCGGAGAATTGTCTACGGTTGGCCTACAGAGTGATCAGAATTTGGGGCAATTGTCGGAACATTTTGCAGTGACCTTTGATTGTCCATCCTCTCCTCCATGGTAGCTAAGTTTCAACGTATGGTTGCCTTGCTTCCAAAAGAACGTGATAACAACTGTCTCGGTGAATTATAAAACATCTAGTGGGCGAGTGTGTAAGTGATATTCAGTGCTAGAGTCACGTTATTAATCTCTGGTGTCAGTCACGCATTCTGTTGTCGGTGAAGTGAGAGGATAATATTTCGTTATAGGGCTTTACTGAGTCAAATATGTAAACGGCTTATGGATCGACTATGGAACATATTTACTCGCCGCTGTAGGGATTAACGGCTAATTGGGTTTAGTGGTTTCGGCGTTGTTGAGTGGTTGAGTTAACTGTGAAGTTAGTACAGTTAATGACGGTGGATAGTGAAAACTCTTAAGGGACCTTGTCTTACGGATGCCTCTCCATTCTCACTTGCAACTCAGTTTGTAAGGTTTTGCTAGTTTGCTGGCGTCTGCAATTGAAGTTTTACGAATTCGGTCTAATCCCTCTCCCATTACACTTTTTATTTAGGACTGTTCTTGTGTATGCGGCATTTATACGTCCATGTCAGGTGAAGTTGGAGGAAATGGCAACAAACCGTGTTCAATGGCTTAAAGGCTGTCATTATTTAGCTGAGTTGTCTAAGTACCGAAATGGGATAGTGAAAATTGAAAAGAATCTATCTCTCTTACAGGCGCTTGTTTACTCTCATCGACCCATTGGCTTCTTTGCATATGCGTCCGAAATCAGCGTTTTTATTTCCTATTCCCCTTAACAGAAATGCTTCTGTAAAATTCAGATTAACGTACCGATAAGTTAGATTGGTAATGGATCCGGTATGTTGATTTGTCTTTGGCATTTTCAACCTAACATTGATCTGGTTCATCGTTCGCGGATTCCCGATCAATCCGACGGACTGGTTTTCCTTGACGTGGAGTCCAACATCGGGTGGCATTGTTTTGAATCTTGTGCTCATCTGCGTTATGGTCCCTGTATTGTACGACTGAACGGTTTGCCCTGTCACTTCTGACCAGTGTTTCAGTTCACGTTTTAAAGTCCGAGCGCTCTTCTTCTTCTTCTTGGTTCAAGATGTTGGTAACAAAATGCATAGATATGGTGTGGGATGATTTTCACTTAACGGCAGTTAACACTTGCAGGTAATTGGGAAAAAACTTTTAGAACGTGATTTTTTTTTGTATGGTTTTCACTGATCGCCAACCTGTACGGTTTAAATTTTGAGTTGGTGTAGTTCCTGATGGTTCATTTAAATGAATGACCATCGTTTAAACGGTCGTATCGTTCTAGTCGAAAGGCTGTAGAATATGAATTAACAACACTAGCCTCAAACTTTTCATAGACACAGTGATCTAAGTTAATATCTGAACTTTATTAGTCGGATAAAAATCCGGCTTCGTTTATGTTTGAACAGGCTTCAATACAGTGCGGTAATCTGAAATAAGCTCGGTATACGACGTAGTCACCAAAAGTATGCACACAAAGCTTTGTAAGGCTTTCTTCTGTGTGCTGAATAATCAAAGACGGTCTAGTCCTTACATTGGTTTTCTTACTTGTTATCTAAGTGCACTTCCAAAGATGTACGTAGAATTAGTGATATTAATGTAGACGTCACTCATAATCTTCGTTTTTCTGTCCCTAGGTTTATCGGGGATAGTGATCGTAAGATCCGGTCTCTGGGTTTAAATATTTGCCCCACCCCTCCCTGACTGTTAAACGTAGACCATTTTGTAATATAAGTCTGAATATCAAATTGAAACCATCGAACTCCCTCGAAATAAGGTTAAGATAAACCTCTATAACCTACTGGTATGACAAAACAGCATAATTTGCTCCACACTTACAGCGATTTCTATCCCGTTGTCTGCGACAGTGCAGTCTGCTCCGCGTCCGTCGTCCTCCATATTGTAACGCTTGCTGAAGTCGATCGGTTCATCATGGACAATGTCTATTTCTGGCAACCAACGAAATTCCATCGATTTCGTTCTCTGTTGTTTGATTTTAGTTTCCCGAGTTCCGGTTAATTGATTGGTCAAGTTACCACACGTCTTCGTTCGAACCAATCTGGGCTCCATTCTAGAGTTAGAAAGGTTTGGCTCTTCCTTCAGTGGTCTGCGGATCTGCCTTCTCGTCTGTTTGTTCGAAACTAGTGAGAGAAATATCAATATGCATTTTATTAACTCCTGCGATTGACCAGCCGATCAATATCTTTTGGATTAGACGTTCCCGCCCAACAGAATATCGATATGTTCTGTCCACAAGTTGATATTGATTGACTGACTATATCGTGCACTATAATAGAATGTTTCATTCTTCATTTGATAAGGTGTGAGCCATTGCCAGACCGTCTAGTGGCATTTGCTCTGTGCCTATCGTAGCTAACGTTTCTTGTTGGGCACCTTTTCCATTGAAGCTTTTGATTTTACGATATAATTTTTTGTTCTGCGTTTTCTTGAATTTTCTATTTGGTTATCAGTCGGCTAGCAGGTTTAATGAGATCGGAGATTTCGACCTGTCTATGAAGTCCTAATCGCGGGGCTATTGATTGGAATTAACAGACAGTAACTGTCTCTTATCGTGACGACCGGGCAACGTGATCATTACTAACGGGCGAAAATGGTTGAACGTTCCTAAATGACAATTCGGTTATGCTTAACGTGAGGTCAGTGGCGCAGTGGTCAACACGGTTGCCTCGTGAAAGCGTGGCTGGGGTTCTAGTCCCCGCACTATTTACGGGCTCTAATGAGAGCGAAGCTCGAGTCTAATGCTTCTTTTCGAAAGGTGGCCGACTGGAAAGTCTATGGGAATGCGAGAGCTGCAATCAGTTATAGATGATGTTCAACTTGAAATTTGTTTTATGTCGATAATATTGGTTGACAGTATCAGTGTGTTCTACTGTAGTAACAAATATTCAGCAGACAACTATACTGCGAAAGGGCGTTCGATGGCTGGGTATGCCCAGATAATGAATTGCAAATTAAATGAAGTTATGGCAAAAGGTACAGTGTTAAGTCAGACGAAGACTAGGAACAGAAGATGAAAGGATGCGAAAATACCTGTCGTTTTCACACAGTGCTGAAGAAATTAGTGATAAAATAGACGGTTAACTGTTCATGATTTGTGAAGACCTGTTGCATAGGAATCTTGTCTCAAGTTGCCCATCGACCACGCGTACTTACTGCCTTAAATACTATACAGGCTGTCGCTTGCGAGTTAATTCAAAACACTTACGGTTCATTGCTAAGTTCTTTAGATGCTTGCGTGGAAGGTACCTTCTAAATTTACTCTCAATTGTGGTCGTAGTGCACATTGTGTACTTCCACTGTGTGATATAGTAGGGTTGTGTATTAATCAGTTGCATGAACGAATAGTATGGTACGAACTGTAACTGAAGACGTGTTTACCGAAATTAACGAGCCCCATCTACGCCCGGAAGATAGGAAACTATCGGTGATCGCCAGAAACACATATCTTTCGGTTGTAATAAATGTTTATCAGGAAATGTTTTACATCAAACTACTGAAGGGATAAATAAGTAGCTTGCTAGGAAGAGCCACAAAATTCTGGACAGAGTCAGATCCACGCAACAACAAAAAAACAACTTTAGCCAATTAAATACAACTGCTTCAACAAACCACAAGAATGATGGATTAAAGTGAAATGATAGAATTTTCAATGCGCAAACTTGGTCGGAAGCCTGACTGGTGTTCAGCGCATGTCTAGTGTCTGTAAGCACTGGCTGTTTGCATGTTCCGTTGATATTGTCATCCTCTGACAACACAGACTTCTCCAGCCCATTAAGTAAACATTTCTTTACCGCGGATAGCAAAGATCTGTCAGTCCAGTCTATTCAACTTTCTCCGCAGTTATATCTACATTAGTAGACACAGTGTGAGGTAGCACCGACAGCCTATTCTTCCCCGATTGAAGGCGTTGACAGTTTTTAGGTCTTAGTGGGCAAACGCAGCTCACATGCATTGAATCTTTGTTCAATGCTCTGATTGCTTCAGGAGTTGATTCGGTAACGGTGCTATTAAATTCCATCGGTGACCTAGCGATTATAGCTTCTCATCAAATTGAAATCACATCAGTCACTAAATCTGGTGAACGATATGTCGGTTACTGGTAAGTAACTATGGCTGGGGTTGATATCCCGAACTTTAACGGGCATGAATCCCAAATCTAAAGCGTCTTTTCCAGTGGGTTTAGAGAATAAGTTTATGGGGTGCGAAGGCTTTGACCAGTCACGAGTGATGTTCAGTTTGTATCAACTAAGTCCCTACTGTGTACCAGTAAAAGGTATCAATCCTTGATGTTCACTGTAACTATTGTTGAATGGCTGTCCGCTGTAGACTCCAGTCTTTTCTACGACGATCACCTCTTGGGGTGGCAGGTTTGATACATTGTGTCCCTTCATGAATTGTGAATAACTGCTGGACCGTACAACGAACCTGCTTTGGTTTACTTTTTCCGTGAAACCGTTTTGTAAGCAATTTTGTCCTGCCTGTGTAAATATGGTATTCATTAGTATACATTTGTTTGACTAGTGTGAAGTTATATTGGAGTTCCTTTGGCTGTCCGAAAGTGTGAATTTCCCATAGCCAGCGCAGATTTGCTCGTGTCGGTCGGTTAAACGGCCCTGACGTAGCCAGTAGTCCAATATGTACAACAGCTATACATTTGGGTGTCACAGCAAACGCAACCCACCATCACCACCGACCTTGAGCTTAACTGACAGTCCTTTCCAACGGCCCAACGCTCAATTGGTTGTTTTCAACCTGCTGCCGGAACAGATATGCAGTTTAACTGTCGAATGCGACAACAGATTCTTGGGTGTGGCCCCATAACATGAACACGTCGACGCGTTATGTGTACTGTGTGCGCTTCGGTCAAAACTTCGGTCGAAACTATTCCATTGAAGCATTGTGGAGTAGAAACTTTGGTGTGCGTATATTTCGTGAAATTACTTTGCGACGCCGTATTGCAAACTGGAGGAAGTAGTTCCAGTTGACAAAATTAAGTTGAGGCCCAAAATAGAGGCAGTGTATTTACTCTCACAAATGAGAGAAGCGTTTGAAGCGCTTATGCTTAACCACAGAAATACGCGCATACCTCATGTTTAGTTGACATTGGACGGTGCCACCGGATAGCAGGCGTCAAGGATAACCCGTCTGTCAAACATGCCCGATGAGTACGGTATTGAGTTTCAGGTGGACGTTGTTGACTATGCACATGACGTACCCCAAACCTCAGGGTATATTAGGGACAATAGAGAAGAGACGACTATGGTCAGGTGATGTTATCCAGCTAATGTTGGACTTTCTGAACAAAGACAACAACTTCATTGTGAATAACTTTTAACTGGCCCCATTCCCGTCACAACACTACTTCAACATTCCACATCAGTCATTTTTCTCATACGTTCTAAGGCGATTACCATATTTCTCTTCGAATCAATGCGTGGATGCCTTTTGTGGAACGAGTCAGTAAAACAACCTTCTTTAATATCAGACAGTACTCTACAGCTAAGCTGAGGTCCAATCGGGATAGAAAACCGACAGTTGTAATACTTCCTATTTTAAAAAAATGTTGTGTGCATATAGTTGACGTTTTGCTAAAAATTTACAACGAGCGGACAATGGCTGTTGTTGGAAATCGGTCGGTAACGCATGCTCTGTAGAGCCATGTCTCATTGCCACGCGTGAATGGCGGATCGATGTCGATGGAACGACCGGTTAACGTCAGATTGTCTAAATGACGCTAATAGACGAACCAGTCCAGATAGCAATGGTTAGAGACAGCTGTGAATACAATGGTTGAATAAAGTGTTAAGTAGAAGAATAATGTACCTGAGAAATGTAACGATCCTCAACTATGTTATCTCGTGGGAACCTTAACAGAGCTGGTGAACTGAATATTGTGTGGTGTCAAATCAACGTCAGACGGTGTAACAACAGCGATACAAAGAACCAAAGTTAAGGCAAGTTGTCAAAACGAACTTCCCATTGAACGCGAGGGCGCTATGATGCGTCAACAGGAAAGGAGAGATAGTTTATTGAAGCTTCCAAAATTAGTCGTTTTGTAGCCACTTGAAAAATGACATTGATGCAACCAAGCAGTAAGGAGAAGAAAGTTATTATTCACAACAGAACTGATAATGGCTTTCGGTAGACGTAGTAAATGGATGAACTGACCAATTGCATGAAACGAATGAAATAGTTTATCAACAAAAAGATTATCATCTCGATCAGTTGAATATAACAACTTGACTTTTTGATTTGAGATGTAAAACGGAAGAACTAGAGGATCATTGAGATTGTAAAGTATGAATGAAAATTTTGGACCAGTTACAACCTGAACCGAAACAACGAGTCAATAACTTACGATTAGACAACCACAAACACGGCAGCGAGTTAACATTATGCCAACAACCAATCACAACAGACTGCGGCGAATGAACAACGACCGCGTGGGAAAGTATACTAAGCATTTACTGTACTCAAACTCGTCAGATTAACGACAAGTGACTAACTGGCTCAAGCACACAGCTAGCTTCAACGTTGTGGGGATAGAAGTAAAATAACTATGGGTATAGTTAGTCCGTTTCGAATTACACGCACCTTCATAGATGGTAATACGTAAAACAGTCTGTTAAGGAATATCACACAGTACTTCACTAGTTTTACTGCTTTCTCCGGATGCCTGAGTACCGAGGGGCCCTGCTGCTTGCCAGTTACCGATTTTAGTGCTCGAATGAACTTTCCCTTGACCTTTCCAGTTGTTATGTGTTTTGTCCGAATCACACGATTCCCTCTTCAAATCCCTTGGTAAGCCTTTCGTAATGACCTTCCCAATCCAAGTGATGTCTATCACGGACAGTGTGCATTTTGCTTTGTGCACCGATATGAAGACCGACGACGTCACTATGCAAATACCTGCCAGCTTGTTCCCACCTACTCTGCATTAACTGTGTTCTTTTCTATCGGTTGGTCTAAACATAATTAATTCACATATATTCACCGTCCATAGACATCCACTTACCGGTTCTGTATTTACTTGTTAGCCTTAACCAGCGATTCATTGTTGGCTGTATCGTTGTATCCATGCCCGCCATGTGGTGTTTGTTGCTGTTATCTTCCCTGTGAACGTGAGCGGTTGGGGTTTTTTATAACATATACATCATTGATTGCATTGTTAATAGCATCGTAGTAACTAATCCAACCTGTTTTGGCTTTCAGGAACACAATTGCTTATGTATCATTCAGCATTCTAAAGATAACCTTGTCGTATCAATTGCATGTAAGCACTTTGTCGCTTATCTTAACGGTTACTCGATTGATAGCATCCTGATAAACAGGATGCTTCCGATTGGTTGTAGTCATACCCTTCGGGTTGGTGGATCTAAGATTTCAATGAGTCGTTTTCTACAAATGGTTGTACTGGAATCCTCGACTACCACATATCTGCTAGTGTCTCTATTAATAGACGGTACCGGAGGCTATCGAAGCTTGGAGTGACAGCAGCGATAGTGAATCTTCAAATAAAATTTGATCCAAACGAGTAAAACACTTACTCAGTAACTTGCCGATTTCCCAATGCGGCTGCAAAAAAAAGTCATTTTCGTACAGTAATGACATTTGTTTGCGTGCCAAAAGTGCAGTCGAGGACAGTAAGAGCTACTTGCAACATGTTTGCTTAGAAATTTCAGGGCATTAAAATGGTACCGGTCGTCTTGCTCCAGGATAAGTCTGAGTGACTTAAACTGATTATCTTAACCGAAAGTAGTTACTGGAACCAAGACTTGAAGTACGTCATTTGAGCTAGTAAATGATATCTTTCGTTGGCTCTAAGCCCTGGAAGAGGGTTAGCAATCAAACCCGCCCAGAAAGGTACTGGGTGTGGAATGTCTGAACTCCGTGTCTAGCCCGCAACGCCCGATTCCACATCGAGAACAGCGCAACTGATTGGAGCACTGTGTCACGAAGTGACGTACACGTCCATGTGGCTACTAGGGACACTGCACTAGAAATCGTCATGGGAGAATAAACTAATAGGAAACAGGTTAAGTAGCTGAATGAGACAGTCAGACACAGGCGATTTCGGTGTATTTAAGGTTACATGCAACAGATGCTAAGACAAGCTCTTGGTCCCGCTGGTACTGCGGCTACTTTGCCAACTGCAATGTTATCGCAAATTTCTGGCACAAGTCGTTGAGTATGAAATGTTGGTAACAGTGCTAGCTGAGACCCGGGTCAAACTGCCCGATTCCGACAACTGACGTAGAAAGTAACTGAGAATTCCTGTGATCACGAAAATACCATTTCCGCTAACAGAATTGTGACAGCGTTTCGCATCGCCTACTGTGCGTCGACTACCACGAGTGACTCATTCTGTTCACGGCCGAAATGTAGAAAGACGATCTGTTCGCACCTTCAGATTACCATGGCCAACCACGTACACCCAACACAGCCAACAATTTGATCATTTTTTTTCTATCCAACCCAATTAACGGACTACTTAACCCTACCTACCTCAGTTTTGCTCTTAATTTCACAGAAGTCGTGCTTGATTTTTATCCGATCACCTCAGCCTTATCGTTACTTACACTTGTACCAACCTAAAATGAGATTTTGTCTAAAACAACTCTGTTTGGCTAAAAGCTTGTTTTCATGATATGGAAAGTACAACTAACTTTGAAATGATCAGTAAGTGAACGTAGCTTCACAGTTGCAACAGGTACGAGTGATGTAGGAGTAGGGACCGTATTGAAACTAGGAAGATGCACCATAAGATATTTTATTCGGGGAGAACAAAATTATCAGGAAAACAGAACGAAAGGGTCTCGCGAAAACTTGGACCTTAAAAAATTACTTGCATATCCTTCAGGTCAATACTTCCACGAGAAACCCAAAGTACAAAAGTTCAATCCTGCATTGACTAGGTTTAGCTCGTTCCATCCCAACGTCCGTCGCACATGTGAGTACAAGAAAATGACAACCCACTGGTTTTCCTTGACGTAGTAATAAACTAAAAGTGTGGCTGTAGGGTGAATCCTTCGGTGTGGAAGGGACTCACTTGAACGAAGCACTATCTCAACTCCTTCAATTACTCATTACTACGACATGGACGCCCTCAGGGCCAGTAAGGTTTTGCGCAGAGAAACCTTATGGGAAGACTTGCAGCCACTGGAAGATGTGCTTTGCTCAAATGGCTATCCTGTTACATTCGTCGCACGTTATTGCACATCTGAAAAAGGGTCCAGATTGCGATAGACAAAGAACGGTATTCAGTGGAATAACACACAAAAGTAGAAATCTAATATTTGAGTGAAAACGCATTCATGAATTGGGATTAAGCCGTACCCATAGTGCCTTCCAACTGTCTCCATGCCTTCAGCGGAAGCGCACTCTAGCCACCAAAAATCTTGATTTTGTTCTCCTAACTCCGTCTGATCAACGCCCCATATCTTAAAATGACGCATCTCAGTGGCAAATAACAACGTGTTACATTTAGAGATGTGCTACTCTTGATGTTACATGTTGCCGGACGGTTGATAAGTGGTACCATCATCATAGACAGCAATACATTACCGGTTCACACTAATGCTTAACTGCTACACAACCATGAAGAAGAAGAAATAAGCCCTGTTTAGGAAGAAAGAATAAAAAAGAAGAGGGGAGGGGACCTAGTCGCTAAAAATAGCTACGTCTGTATTCAAACATACAACATTGAGACGCCTACACCTTGCAAACAAACAACCGAGCTGTAAGTGAAAGTAAGGCGTCATCAGAAATACAGCTTCCTCAGGGCTTTCATTGCCCTGCGTCATTAAGTGCAATCACTTCACAGACAACTCGGTCAAACAACGACAGTATCCACGCCACTGAGCTCGGTTAGTGGCCATCTCACCTAAAGTTTCAAGCCATCGACTCCGTGAGTCGCGAGGGCTTCAGCCCGGGAGACGAACCCGATCTGCAGTGCCCAATCCCCTTGTGAACGATTTCATTTGTCTACGCCAGGTCATCATCTGTCCACCTCGCACCGTACGCCAATCGGTCGAAGCGTCGGCAAACAGTGCTCGGTGTGGCAAACGACTATCTGGCATCCTTAGTACATAACAGTATCGAACAACTTTTTTTTACTGAAAGCGTTATCTTGGCAGTTAGAAGCTCCTTTGGAAATCTAGGACAACCTGATATGTTTAGGTTTTGAAGATCCTAACATTTCGTTTTTTTTGTTCGTAGAGGAAAAAAACTAACCATCTGTCCTATTTTGTCCAAAGTAGAATCAGACAATTTTTTCGATTTTATCAATCATGCGATCAAACAGAAGCATACCGTGGTATAAGAAGTAATGAATTAACTGATTTCTATAGAGAATGCTCAAAGAAAACCGTAAAACATGTTCAGTTGAGGTTCAGGTAATTAGATATCCCTGACACAAAGGCATGTGTGTCTTTATATCAGAAGATTAAAAAAATCTTTAAACGTAATTACTTTTTCACTCCTGGCTGATTATATCATCTACAGTACAGTGACGATAAGCAGTACATTTTCGAAGCCTATCCACTCACAACTCAGCATTCAGGAAAAATGGTTTTACTGCTATCAAGGTCTCCATAGGTGAAATACCGACAGCTTTTATCTGTCAGCTTGATGATAAAATCCTCCGCATTCGGCATAAGTCGTCTAGCAAGTTGCTGGCAAAAAGTCAGTCGGCCCACACGTTCTTAAGGGGTCTGCGTAAATGTTGGATCTTACAGATGCCAACAAAGTAAGTTTGACCTCTCCAGATTTCTCTGCCATTGGACCGACTTTGCACAAGCTATGATATTCTTCAACTTCCAGTAACCATAGCCAGTGTTATCCATTACCGTACACTAATGGAACCATCTTCCGTCTCCCTTCCCCAATCTAAATACTGCAGCCTTTCCTGATCCAACAGACTACATAAGTCACATGCAGCTGGATAGGTACAATCTAGCCACACAGCTGCGATTCACTGCAGTTCACACACAATCAATAACAACGTAGGTTTATTGCAATTAGGCTGGCCATCTTATCACACGCTGAGAAGCGAATGACCTCGATTAACGGCAGGTCAAAATGAAGCTGTAGCTATTGAGTGTTGACAAAAACACGCCTTTATGACCGGGACGTTTGAGCAAGCACCTAGATAATGAAACTGATAACCAATATTAGCAGTACCGTTTGAGTGAAAGTTGCATGTGTCAACAAACACTGTCTGGGCAATCATCCTACAACGTCCCCAAAGAACATTTTTGGAGATCGCACGTTGTGGGCTACCCGTTAGCAAACGATAGCACGTCATAGTCGTGTTCATCGGTCAGAATGACACTGCAGCCAATCAGGGGAGCCCTGACTGCCTTGCTGCCACTGGTCCCATAACTACCAAACAGACGAACCTTCCGCTACTCGAGCATCAAGAAAACACTGGATGTTTGTCACATGTGTGCCTCACATTCCTTAACCAATCGCTTTACATACTGCCACCCATAAAACTGTTTATAACCCAAGCTACGTTGACGTCGTAATCGTACCCATAGCTCCCGATTTATTTTTATTGCGTCGAGACTGACAATGGGCTCGAGCTAGTTCATTACATGCCATTTGTCCCGTGAGTTTGACTGATACGGAATTCGAGAAGAATGTCACAAGAGGAAAAGATTGACAAACATTACAAACGGAGAGTCATTATTTCCATTGCTCATTAATTCAGTAAGCCTTATGACGAACAGCTTTAGCTCTTCCGATTAAACGGCAAACTCTCTCAAATGTATGAAGAAACGTGGTGAAATAAACAGACAAAGTTTGGTCACCTAGAGTTTTGGTCAATATTGTTTATGTCTACAGCCACCGTTTGGTTAAGGTAAACCGCGATAAACATAACGCAGTTGCTGATCGACCACAGTGTATGCTCTTTGACCAAAACCGGAACAAACATGTAATAAAAACCTACTCGATTCACCGCTTATCCAACCCCCCGAAACAATAGAAGATCTAACACGGGGCCAACCCAAACGTTGCATTAAAGATACTACATAAGGATTGGACTAACAGTCTCAATGTTACGCCTTCTGTTACTCGTCTATTTCTTTGTTCGGTATTACACCAATTTACTTACAGT
>LUCH01005659.1:31044-43074 GCA_013368495.1 Paragonimus heterotremus | reverse complement strand
TCTACATTTAAGTGTTACCAACAACGAACATCATGGGCTGGATGGAACAAAGCATACGGTAGTCCTAGGTCCTCGTTGGATAGAGAAGTTCGCACTGATGTAATGAAGTTTGAGTGGAGGGAGAGGTGTGATTCTACTGTAAGTCGGCGACTTCACTTCTGGTCTTGGTTCCCATACTTTTATCTTTTCTTTTGAGCGAATCACAGAACTGAAGTGCTGTGCATTGCTACCTTTTCTCATTCTCCAGCAGACCTGTATTTTCATATCATGTTTGTTGTTTATTCATATTTTCTATTCTACTTACTGTCTTCTGTGTGATATTAATACGTCGGCATTTTATGGATATACATTTTTATTCGAAACGTTTTCCTCAACCTACTATGTTTCATTTTAATGTATATTTCTTGTGGACAGCTATTATGCTGCTTTCCTTTTTGTTGATTTTGGGTTGGGCTCGTTTTCAGCGACATAGTCGGTTGATTTTTCAAATAATACCAATCTGAATCACGTGGTTTTATTTATATTTGTTATGATTGTTTAATCTTCATCGAGATACTTTCATATTGCTCGGTGTATGTAGTGTTTCCCCTAGTCCATCAGTTAAGCGGACCGCTAAACTAGGTTGTTTACCGGCGTCAAAATAAACAAAGCGTATTTGTCAAAATATGCGTTTGGCTTCTCCTTTTGATAGAAATACGACTGTGAGCCTCCCACCTCTTAATTATTAATATATCAGAATAGTACATCTGCCCTCATTTTGAGAGTTTTTCTGGTCTTTATTTCTAACATTTCAATGAATATTTTGATTAGAATTACATTTTACGAATCAACAAAATCTTCGAATTAGTTTCAAGGCATCATCCTTCTATTTTTGCGATAAATATGTGATGGGTTTAAAACTTAGAGATAAGGAGCAGAGAAGCCATAAAAACTTGTGCTGCTAGCGCTGGGTATGGTGTGAACCTTGATCGGTTTCACACAAAACTGGAATGTTTCTATAGCATAATACTAGTCGATACCAAGTGTAAATTTGCCAGCTGATATGGCGCATTTGTTTCATTGGTGGTGGTGGAATAAAGTAACATTAGATACGCTTGTTCAACCGTCTCTTCTATTCCAGATTTCGAACTCGCCTTCTTGACAGATATTTATTAAACTTTGAATCACATCTCCCTGTTTTTACAGTGAATGTCCACCAAGAACATAGTGTAGAAAGTAAGCTCTTGAGCTGATAATTCACGTTAATAAAGCAGATATTTGATTTCTCCCTCCGTTGCTCGAGGACCTAGTAATTATTATGCTCTGTCTTTGCATTACAGGACTAAATGTGATATATATCATACCTCGACTTTTAAACAAGACAGTTGTGTAGTTTGCTATGTTGTAGCTGTTTTTTAGCCGAGTGACGCTGACGGAACTGTAGTGTATTGCATATGCAAAGGACACTGAATCTGCCATCAAAGCGGGTCGTTTAATTTAAAATCTTACCAGAAGGTTGGTGTTTGAATGCTTGTAGCAGTTTTACGCAAGTATATTATCAAGCAGAAGCAGGGCGTTTTAGGGATTTCCTCAAACCATTTTTTTCACTGTCTGCATAAGTGTGGGAGGTTCAACACCTTTTTTAAAAGTATGCTGGGATAATTTTCGTACACCGCAAGATATCCAAATTTTTTTAAATGTTCAAATAAACATCTCGACCTATTGTTTGACACCAGTAGATTTCTAATGCTGGCAAAATATTTAAAACCACAAAACCGTGTTGGGAAATTTGGTAATATTCGGTGTTTGTTACCCCAGTAGTTTCTGCTAGTCATCTTCTACGCAAATATTTAGCACGTAAAAGCGAAAGAGCGTAAATATATAACCCTTGGAAATAACGAGATTCGTTAAACAGCGAGTGATTCATTGGATTTCGTTTGATGAAATAGGTTAATAGTTTGGAAGATGATTAACTTGCCCACTGCAATAAAATTCACACCCATACATGTAATAGTTAATATTTGAAAAGGGACTAAATTTAGGGAGTAATGAATATGTACTCGGGTTCATGCTGACTGATTGAAAATATCAATGAGTTACTCTCACAAGGACACGTACGATAATAGCGCTTTCAAAATATGTCACAAATGCAAAACGTTTACGTTCATATTTGCTTCAGCTAACGAAATGGAACATGATGATCACTGTGAGTACTTTAGCCATCGCCAACATTTTCCTACTTCTACTCCAGAAGCTTATGTTGGAAACGTTTCTTACTGTCGCAAACTTGCATGTTCTCCTGGCGTTTAAAGTGGTTCCGATTTTATTGGTATTAATTACCCACTGAGTTGCATTGAATGAATCATCTAATACAATATTTAATCGAAGCTGTTAAAATTCTTTACCTTCAAATACTGATGCCCAAACCTCCTGCATTTCAACATATTTTTGCGGTCAGATGATTTTAAACAAGCACTATGTATGGCTTCCATACCTGTTATAACTTATCAGTAAAACTATTTTTGTTCAAGCCTTGAGTACTTGCTAATGCGTGTTGGTCTTTTGATGCCACAACCCACCCATGGTTAGTTTTGAATCAATAGCACACCGTCCAACCCGGATGTCTCACAGAAACCTGGCCGTAGCTCAACGTATGGTCCGGGCAAGCGTACAAACTACGGATAAGCAAAACTCGAGTTTGATGGCACTTGTTGACAGAGGTTGATTAAACTGCCTATCTTAATGCGAAATTTGTCTTCACCGACTTGTAAAGCTCTAGTTTGACCATCCGATTGTACGTAATTCTACAACAGTAAACTGTAATTACTTACAACTTATCTGAAATTGGGCATAGCAACTATTTTTCGATTTACTTCAAAAGAAAACTTTGTACACTTACTAGAATGCTTAATAAAATTCTACCAGTAGTATATTCTGTACTCACATTTTGCTGAAAGTTCAGATATACGCATAACTGTCTAACAGTTTTTTGAAACTCTCAGAGAAACCAGAGAAAAGCCAAATATCGAAGAAATACCAGTGTGCTGAATGTAAACATATACAGGTGTTCGTCAGACTTGGGCTGGGGTAATTTACAGTTTTCATCAGTGAACACTGTATTTCCTAGACTTATTAGAAATAACCTTACGGGCTCAAACACCCTACTCTTGTTTCCATCTAATTACATTCCTGTTTCATTTTTAAAATTTCACGATGTATTCTATTTTGTGTTAATAACAGGCCTTCATACTAGAGAACACTTTAGTAAGTTTGCACGTGGAGGTTTATCTCCCCAATATCTGCTTATGTCTGTTCATTCAGTTTTTAACCTCAAGAATTGGTTGTATTTCGCTACATATTATATTGGCTTGTCTGTCTTAAAAACGGGGCTTCCAGTAAATTAATTTATTTCGTTGTCTTTCTTTCAGTTGAGTTGATGCGTAAAAAAGGACGCTTTTTGTTCAAGCATACAGCTCGACTGAAAGGTTCGACTTTGTTGCCCAGTGTGCCACTGACTGCAATGGGCGTAACTAAATTACTACATAACCACATGCAACCGGTTTCGCGTATTAGTGCTGATTGAGGTGTCTCGTTGTTGCGATAGGGGACATACTCACTGTGCACTGCCTACAACCGACAGCTCCGCGATAAAACTTCTGAGTCAGACAGAAATATACCATTCCTTTAAAACTTCAACCGGAACAGAGTTCCAACCTGATGGATGTTTTGAAATGGACTTTCTAGAGTGTGTAATCAAGTACAACAGCTGCGGTGATACGTTAGTATTGACCACTTTATATTAAGTAAGTCCTCGACTGACTCATAATCAAAAGTTAAATAGGCCACGTTGACGTTTAAAAGTACATTTTGTAAGTGAAATTATTTTTTATCAATCCAGATTTTGACCACGGGCGTTTGCTAGGTGAGTTAAATAGTGCCTGTCAAATAAGAACTGTGCTACTCGGTGGATGACATTACAAGTCAAACAAGATTTGTTCTACATCCATCTATTTCTTACCATCGTTGGTAATGTAGAGAAAATACTACTGGATGAAACAAATATTTGCTTCAAAATGATCAACAAGGTTATTCTGCAAAGTAAACTTCCAGTTATTAGGAGGTAAAATAGTTTACATTTACCAAACGTAATCTCGAATTTTTACAGCATTCCATGACACTAACGGCTATGGTGAGCCGTTTGGTTTGTGATGCGCAACTTTAAACTTTCCAGATTGTGTTATGCGTTAATCACAGCGTCGTTTTTCTACTATTTGTGTCAGAGTGCCACTTTTTTAACAAAGTATTAACTTAGCAGTATAAATCATACATGACCACAACTTTCTATCCTTGTTTTGAATCACAATCCTCATGTTAATTGTCAAATTGCGAAAACAAGAAATAACAGTCTGAAGTTTTGGATACTGAGTATACACCGCACACCATTAACATGATAGGTTTGTATTATAAGTAATGGGATGGTCTGAGTCCACTCAGGCCAGACGATTTATTCTGATACAGCAAGCCAAGAAAAAACGCATTTTTTGTGAAAAATTGAAATACCACACAGCATAAACGAGAAGAAATGGTTACCACCTGTGGGGTGAAATCTACTCAAATCAGAAACAACCTGTGATGTTTTTATTTCTGAAAAGCAGTCTTTAGAGTAATGAACCTCGTAAACTACCTCGTGTTGCTTGCCGTATTTGACCTCAGTAATACTGAAAAGGTGTCCATCTTTTGACTGTTGTCAGCAGGAGTGCACTGCTATAGTAAAGCTACTACAAGGAATGATACATAAGTAACTGCATGGAAATGTTCGCTTTGTTGTAATTGAAGACTTTATTACCTGCAAATAGAGCTAACACAAGGCTTTTGAGGTGGTGATGCATGTAACCATATGCCATTCCGAGCTGTTAGCAATGGTCAAACAAAGCTCACCCTGTGCAAATTTTGTTGAACATAGGCAAATCCAAAAATAACTGTCACCTGGAAGACATTTAACTACTTATGAACCTAGCTCACTATCAATATTAATATATATACATATCAATATATATATACTACTAGTAATATCATGTAAACCGATGGAAATCAAATGACTGTGCATATTCTTAGGTGGTAGAACGTCATGTTTGCTTAAACTATAGGTCTCTATTTCCTTTTTTGTTTCCAATGACGTATTTTAGTTTTGGACTTCAACTCTGGAGAAGGTAAATTTGTACACGCTTGTTAGTTAAGCCAAAAGATTAAAAGATGTGGAAGGTAATCCCAAACACAGTTATTTGCAGATATCCAGTTGATATCGATATTGTAGTCAATCCTTTTGAACTGGAACAGTGAATGCGAGGTTTCGTAATACTAAGATTTTTTTAATACCGCCTAATTTTCCGAAGAATACAAATGGAACTTCAGTAACTAAATGTTTGGTAACCATGTCAGGTATTACGTCATCGGAGTGACATTAAAAATAATCACCATATGGGATCCCGGAGCTCGGCCTCACACGTTAGTATGTAGTTGTTAGGTTAACTGGTAATCTTAAGAGAATGCATAGTAAAATTTATGTTAAGTTCACTTAAGGTCCTAATTATTAAGACGTATCAATGGGTTGAAGTCGCACAAATCACTAAACTAGTCCGGCCGTACATGACCACTTGCAAGTGTTGCATGACTTAGTATTGTGAATTGATCTCACAAACAAACGACTGCAGTCTATTTATTTACACAGTTTCCAACTGTAGGGTGTAGGAAAGATATATCTTCACTGACTCCGTCGAACAACACAAACGCGACTCTGTTAATTCTAAGAGAATTAGACTGGATTGTCAGCTTATGTGAACAGAAGGGCAAAAAACAAGCTTGAGTGAGCTATGCATTGAATAAATCAACATTATTTACATATAATCGTTAGATAATGTATGGAAATGATATAGGTAAAGTAGCTGCTAAGTATTTCGACATATATTCTATATTTGATGTGATTAACGTACTTAGAGTTATTAGAATAACTTAGTTTTATAAGAAACATTGATTACCCCAATAACTTTCATAAGCATTGCCTTTGTTTGTCAACATTAAGTAACACTTCATTATGTGATCAACATAACATATCACATATACAATACATATAAAACAATAGTATTTAAACATGATCACTTTCAAGTATACGAACAGTGTAACAGATATTATTCAATTTTTTTCGATAATTCAGTCTACTTTGATCCAGTTGGATATGGTGAGCTATATTATCTCGCTGGTGCCTTTGGCTGGTTAAAACTAGAATGCAGCGAACGTGTTTGAAGGTTAAATGATCATCTGTAGAAAATAATCTATGGTTTACAGCAAGTTTTTTATTGGATAAGCCTTGCACCTGATCACAGTACTTTTAGGTACTTGGAATATTTCATTTGAGGTAAACCCAGCAATGTGGACAACGTAATAACGGGTCTTCGAAATATTTATTATTCTCTTGAATGATAGTTTTTAATTTACAATTTCTCTTCCTTGCTCCAACAAGAATTGCATTTCCACTTTCCTCGAGAACCCATAAGAAAATTCCCTAGTGTCAGTACTATGTACTAGTCAGTCCGATGTCAGTTGTTTAATCAAAAGACGTTGCCTCCTTTTGTTTTCAGTTTATCCTGGGATAGATTTTGGAAGTAAGCAACCATTTCTGGTAATCTGACTAGCTGACCTACCTAAAACCTTTTCATTCCGGTACGACAACTTTTCCCTTGTCAGTTAATGGTTGCAGATTTTAATTGACGTCCATGTGTCTGGAAAACAAAAGCCGTTATTTCTTCATCCTGTACATAATTGTGTACCCAAGAATTTGTGAATTAAACACTAATGACAAGTGTTTAAGGAGTTATGTTCTGAAAATATCCATTACTCACACTTTTTCCAACCATCTGTAAACTGAAGGTTGGTAATACCTTAAAAATGGACATGAGAGATTTGGACTATGCCATTTATGTATATGTGAGACGCCACTGTATCAGTTAGAAGTCACACATAAATAATTTATGCTGGCTTACTACAATCACCTTCCTGGTGAGCTGTGCGTTGCTGCTCATTACTATATGCCACGTGGAATTTCTTAGTAAATCAATGTAGTAATTTCAACTCTCGTTTAATGTATATACAAAGCAAGATAGCTTCACAAGAGTTCTCTAATATTCTTGAGCAAACTAATAGACCTATGTTGTTGAACCCCCTAACGCTTATTCTAATGATTTGAAATTTGCACTATTTCAGTTGGTCCAGTGATGACCCCCGAGAGTAAGTTTAGGAGCACTTGGTTCAGATTCTTTACAAGTTTTCTGCTTCAAGGTTAAATTAACACGATGTCTGCTAAAGCAACGTATACTGACTACATTTTTAGCTGTTATTGCCAAGGGAACCCTTCTTCGACTTATAGTAAATTCCTTTGTGAAATTCCGTGAAGTAAACTAAATTTAAGCTGACCGTCTTAGTGATGCGTACATACAGGCGAATTAATGTGTACTATTGCTAATTGAAGGGAATTCCTTACACCAGATTTTGTTAGTACATAAAGCAATAATGTAAGAAAATTTGTGATCAAAGTTATTCATGAAAAACAGTTTGCTAAGAAACTGTGATATGCTTTCGTTGCTTCTCGTTCGAATGTGATTATCTAACCAAGAGTGTTTCGGATGAGTCTAGTCTGAAACGTTAAAGATAAGGGCACTTTCTGAGGAGGAAATTAATGTAAGATTACTGCCTGATTTTGGTTTCGGTACAAGGGTACGCAACCACTTCATTGACTAGATGTTCCTTGGGGAGCGGTGTTATTTTCAATCCAGCATTTGGGTACTTCTATTTAACTCACTTTTCATACGAAAATATGAAGCAAATGCACTTGCTTCTGCATAAGCTAATCACACTAAATTGTTTGAAGTTTCACACGCGTTGATTGTGGTCAATCCCGAAATATTTTCCACTAAAATTATGTCTTAAAACAGGTGCTCACACTCTAAACAGTAAGTCTGTAAAGTGTCTGCATTTTTCTATGAAATTTCTTCTTGTTTTCATTAAAAATCTATGTGAATGATCCCAAAGGATACACTAAAAAAGTCTATATCAGTTTGATCTCCCGTCTAACATTAAAAACAGAAGTCATCACCATGTCATGCATAGCCTCTCAGGTTTCTCTTAGTCACAAATGAATATTGTTAGCAAACACCATTGTGGAATGATAAGCAAACGGTTTGTCTGATACTGACTAAAGTGTAGTGGTGTTGTTAGGCGTTAGTTGTAATCACTTGGACGCAGAAAGTCTTTGTAAACGTTCATGTAAATTCAACACAAATAACGAGGAATTCGAGCAAGAAAAATATCCCTGCACAGCTCTTAATGAGTATATCGTAGAGCAGTATATCGTGTAGCAAATAGCTAAAAAGCTGCTACTCATGCAGGTTTCAGAAATGTAGTTCATGGTTGACTTAGAAATCAGGCACGTGAATTGTAGGAGCAATTTTACACTTCACTAACGTTAAATAATCGTTTATTATTCGTATATAGTTAAACAGACCAAAGGTAACAGACCTACTTCTAAGTTCACTCAGTTAAGCGGCTTGCAGTTTTCAGATTTAGCCAATTGTAAAGTAAACCTGTTGAGGAGTTGACGCTAAATTCATTTTCAGGAACTGCGCTAACCACATTCATTCTTCTGCATCAATGCTATTCTAGTTTTCCGATGATCGATGCAGGTTTTTCAAAAGTGTATTTGGAATAAAAACCAAATCCAGTATATTCAGTGTTGAAATATTGCAGATTTTAGTAATGGTTCGTTCAATGACATCTTCCAAAACTGAAAATAATAGACATATGACGTTTTTGGTAAATTTTTCTGTAACACAAGTAGTTCGAAAATAATCACACAATGAATGAAGGTAACCATCAACCTGCTTATTTGCCTTCTTTAGATGGACAAAGTATGTTTGACAACTGTAAACTTTTTTTAAACTTATTCATGTCTAAAGTTCTCTAAAAATTGCTAACAAACTTACTTAAGCAGACAGCTGGTTTCGTTCATCCACATCACGCTTGTAGAACAACTTACAAGCGAAAAACATAAGAATCGGATCAAACCCAACATTTTTTCAGAAATCGTACACATGAGGCAGACTAAAGTTTGTTTGTAGATGGCTACAGTGTCAATAGATACGTGGGAGTGTCCGCCTTACTGCCATTTTACTTGATTTGCTTTTGTTTGGGTCACAGTCGACTTGAATTTGAATAGCCAGGATAAGTTGAGTTTTGCACCAACCGCTTATGCGCACACATACATGAGCCGTAAGGACTGATGAAAATGGCTTATGTTGCTGACAAAATTGGTATTCTAACAGCTGGTGAGTAAGCTTAAATCTTGTAGAGGTGTCGGTATACTTCATCCACTTTTATCTACTGGCCAGTGTTGTGTAGATGAAAAGCAACCAAACGATAGCCGGGCTTGCACGAACAGTTACAAAGCCACTTTGAAGATGCTAAATTAATTCTTTCCGGACCACTGGTTGTGTTTCTCTTAAAGTGACCACCTTTTCAACAATGTGTAAGAGAACGAACACAAAAATTACAAAGTAAACCATGAATAACCAGCTTCGAGGTTTGGTACTATTATCAGTTGAGTATTGAACAAGAAGGTGACTGCCGCCGTGAGATAAGCAGGTTTAACTGTATTCAGCACTGGCTAAGTTACCGTTTTATTTTGGAGTAATATGACTACTTCTTGTCATTGGAAAAATTTCTCATTTTATTTTGTGCCGCATGCTCCATAGATGCGTATTTGCCGACATGTAGCAACAAGTTGATAGAGTTACTAGCGTCCTATGTTTCAAAAATGTGGGCTTTTTTCCAAATCCTATATATGGTAAGGACTACTGACACAATTGGACAATTTGTGCAAACATGTTTGTCACTTTGTTCGGCAAACTGAGAGCAGACAAGTGTATGGAAGCATGTTTCAGTTTAGCTTTACCAGTATGTAAATTGTGTTGAGCACCTAGTTGTATCGCTGAAAGGTTTCTTTTCTTGATTAAACGGCCGCAAGTGTAACTACCCCTTTTATGAATTGCGAACATCCTTTCTGAAACTAAGTAACACAGATTAGGCGATAGTTCCTGGGAATCAAAATCACATTTGGCTTTCATCACTCTAGGAAGGTAAAAAAATAATGACTGGCATATCGTGCCCACGGCAAATAGATGTGATAGATTATCTTTTGAATCAACTGTTTTTATTTGTTAAATTATTACTGTTTTTCCTCAACCGACTGCCTACAGAAACAAAACAATTTTAAACCTACTGGGTAGAAACTGTAAACATTGGTTAGTGCAAACATGTCGATTGCATCAGTACAAAAGATATCGAAGGGCAAGTCAACAATGTGTCCAGGCTTAAATGTGCCGAAAGAAGCAAGACAATATCAAATCCTTTTTCTAAGAGAAGAATCATTCGGCACTATAAAGTACAATCAACCCTGAATACTCAACAATAATAGACGCCTATCAGAGCAATGACGTCAACATAATAAATTCTCAACCGTGTTCTTCTTTACAACTGCTTAACAAAATATTATGGTTATATACTGAAAGACTGAGTTTGGCGTGAACCGCCATGTGTGACATGAAAACAAAACTGGCATTGTTAAAGCGTCCTCATATAGTAATGAGTAATACTCTTTCAAAAATTGAGTGAAAAACATTATTTGTTTGTTAATTTCTGAAGTCCGTTCTTTTATGGCAGCAGTACACTTCTCCGCCTTACTTTCAGAAAACCTTAAAAACGAACAAACTGTGTTATATATTTCAAACTGAACATCACCCACAATTGATCGCAGCTGTCGCATTCCCATATACTTTCCAGTCAACCCCTTTCGAAAAGAAGCATTAGACTCGAGTTTCGTTCTCATTAGATCTCATCAGTAGTGCCTATCCTCGCCACCGCCGCGACTTGAACCATGGACATGCTGTTCATAAGGCAACCGTGTTTACCACTGCGTCATTGACCTCACATTAGGCACGACCGAATTATCATTATCCTTAGTTTAACATTTTTTCCACTGGGAAAAATAAAAAGTGACGTTTTACAAACTTTCGTGCACTGTTGAACAGGTAGCGCCGTTGACGAGTTTGTTTATAAGGCACCCATGGACAGTTAACAAGTCCTATTTATACTGTGAATGGCTGATCCACAATCTTGCTGGCGCAGATGTGTGCAGTTTATTATTATTTGTTGGAAGTATCGAAGTTCATCAATACTCATATTAAGCTTGATTTGCGCAGAGCTCAACGGTGCACCAACAAGTTTGTCAAAACCTAAAGTGATTAATGTCAATGCTGAATCAAATTATGTAAGTGGCATGCAATGTGCCTCATTGCAGTTGTACGAAAAACAGTTGAATTTGGTTTTCACTACTGTTCTGTATAAGGCTCGATAGACTGCTGTATGTTAAGGTTGAAATCAAGAGACACATCAAAGTAATATTTATAGGACAACGCGATGTTCTGCAGTGGGAAAATAAACACGTCATAGGATAATACTGGAGGCTAATTGTTTGTCATCTTATAACAGTGCACTGGTGTTCAGTATCTAGTTAGCGCTGACATTTATCGTAATGACTGACAGAGATTTTTCAGTTCCTTATGAAAAGTACATTGTCATGGTTTGCACGAGTAAACTTAACAATCTGTCACACATTTGCACAGGAAACGTTGGTGAAATGTGTAAGTGTATTAAAATGTCGTTCATTTTTCAGCTTTCTCTAATTCCTATACAGTGCTTACTTCACGCACTAAAGTCCTTATACAGAGCAGGCAATCCAAGAATCCATAGCACACTATTGTGCGAAAACTCACCTTGAGAGCTTTGCTCAATTTCCTAAATAAAAATGTAATTTCGGAATCATGTAAGGCGATCAACTGTTACTTTTTATTTTATAATTATTACAATACAGACATCACCTATATTATTATTGTATTTGGTTCGGCTGTGCTCCCGGTTGGTCACTTTTTATTCCACTCCCGCCTT
>LUCH01005658.1:20467-43562 GCA_013368495.1 Paragonimus heterotremus | reverse complement strand
ATCCATACCATTTCTAGTTCTCCGCTTAGTCTTCTTTTATTAATTTTCAACCTTCTTGGTGACGTTTACTTCTAGGATATTCCACGTCACGGCGGCGGTCCGAACCACAGTGCCTTTCGATCAGGCTCATGGATGTTGTGATGATGATGATGATTCCGCTACATTGTGGTAGTCAAGCTTGTGTACTGCATTGAGCCGGAGATCCATACTGACTAAGACTTCGGTACTATCAAGCATAACCATATCACGTCATCATCACCACTAACATTATCGCAAAGACCCTGAGCCTGACCAGAAGATACAGGCTATTGATTGCGGCATCCTGCAAGGTGAGTGATCACGAGGACCTGCTGATGGTCAGGTGAAAAGTAGTTACACTCGTAGGGCTATATGTCGTATTAGTGAACCAGTAGGAACGCTTATGTAGTGAGACATCACTCTACAAACATAGAAAAGAACAGTCGCGGCACTGTTGTCTTCTTCGATTTTCTGTTGTGGACTGAACGGTCGAATATAATTGTGCTAGATAGTGAAAAAAACGCACAGACTGGTCGTCCTACTCCAATTGAGAAGCTGTTGGGTGGAATGTTCAGTATCCAGACACGACGCGCTGACAGTGACGATCGACTACTACAGTTTTGCTCATTTCATGAACATTACTTATCGAGTCGCGCACTTCAGAATGAACGACGGCAATGTATCATGTCGACCAGTGCAACTCAACTGTCAGCATAAGTTGATAATATCACAGTCAGCTAACGGTGACGCCACTTCATCAAAGATTGTTGTTCATTTTGGAGTAATGACCTCGGCTAACATAATGTCGTTATTCACACTCGCTTTGTTTCATCGCTTGCTCAGAAACTCCCTGATAGCAAACCTAAAGCACTCGGTTGGAAATTAAACCACGAGGGTATACGAAGCGCTTGTGAAACGGGACTGATAGTCAAGTTACTCGAAGCATAACAAGACAGTGATCCAAATGAGCACGCCAAAAATCTTAACTGATGTTTGAATCTATTGTCTTCTGATTCAACAAAAGTGATAAATGAGTGTCGTCTGAACCTCCTTAGCCCGAATAAGACAAGAACCTACACTTCCGACGTCAACTCTGATACAGCTTCCCAGGTACATAAATCAGCTGCTGAGGTTTGTTTTCCTGCCTCGTCAGCCGAGTCTACTTGATCAAGAAAGCTAAAAACTATGGGAGCACGATAATTGGAGCGAACGCCAGCGATTGGTCATCAGTTATTAAGGAGAAACATCCAGCACTTTTCCAGAATTGAATGGATTTATCAATACAACCTGAGAGAGAACAGTTGGTCATTCCACCAGCGCTACGAAAGGCGGTATTAGATGGTTTGCACAAAGGTCACTTGGCCGTAGAGAAAATCAAGTCATTTTCTCGACGGATGTGTTGATGGCCGTTGATATACTCGGATATCCAGGGCATTGAAATGAATAGCCATCCATTCTTCCACGCTCCGGTCAGGCGTTGGTTGGAGTCGAGAACGCTCGGGAGATTTGCCCATAAAACCAAAATTCGCACTCAGAGGGGGCATTCAAAGATTTCAATATGTTGACATACTTCACTAAAATTCCTCTGCAATAAAGGCAGTCTCATGGATCTTGTTGGGCAACCGCTTCAACAGCACAACTTCTGTTGATGATAAAACGTTGTACGGATGTTCCACTGTCTGTCGCTTGGCGAAGGCGTGATCACAATACCCGCGACCAGGTCGGAAACTTGTCTGTTCTCCTCTTACATAGTCGCGTGTATCAGACAACAGTGAGGGCTGTATTAATTTACGTCGGCAAAACATGGCCGCTCAGGGTAACGGACGTAAACCGTTTTTAGGTATCTGACCACCCGTGTTTGCGTTCAATGGCTCGTATATGGTGGCAGGAACGAGCAAACGACGAAAAGGTTAGGAAGCGGGCGTTTGACATTAATTGTCAAACGAGTTCTTATGTTCAGTCACTACATTTGCACAGACTTGGATGGTTAGGTCATGTATTAAGGATGTCAGCCAGTCATCTGCCACACCGAGTACTCTGCCGACGCTGCGACCGACTAGTGTAAGGTACGAGGTGGACAGATGATGACCTGGAGTAGACAAATGAAATCGTTCACGAAGAGGTTGTTCACTGTAATTTGGGTCCGTCTCCCAGACTGGGGCCCTTGCGACTCACACAGTCAGTGGTTGGAGACGTTCGGTGAGATGGTGATTAATCAAGTTCAACGGCCTGAGTATTGTCGTTGTTTGGTCAAGTTATCTGTGAAATAGGTGTACTTAATGACGCGAGGCAGTGAAAGCCGTAAGGAAGTTGTCTCATTGATGACGCTTTACTTTCACTTGTAACTCGGTTGTTTGTTTTCAAGGTGTAGGCACCTTGATGTTTTATGTTTGAGTATATCCGGTTATTTTTAGAAGTTAGGTTCCTTCTCCTCTATTTTTTCTGTATAGGTTTCGTTTCTCTTTTTCACAGTTGTGTGACCGTTAGGCATCAGTGAGAATCACTGATGTACTCTTGGCTATGATTATAATAATGATGCGTAGTTTGGCGATGTGTAAGAATTCTAAATCTAATACTAAACACTTATCTATGGAGTCTTTTGACAGCCCGGTATATGACTAATGCTTTTTTGTCAGTGAATATCTTTGATCTGCCTTATTCAACACTCGTGATATGCAAATGATCGGATATCCTTACTGTTCCAAAACAGTACCGATGCCAGCATTGGATGCTTCTGTGATAAGCGTAGTAACTTTAGACGTAGAAAACAGAGCCAACATAGGTATTCTAATTACAACCTGTATTAATGCTTGCATATGAATTTCATCTTTTTGATTTCAAGACCATGTCTCTGCTGACTGAATTGCAAATAATGGCTGTGCTTTCGTTGAAAAGTTCGGTATAAAAGGAGAATATTACTGGAGATGGCTCATTATTAACCGCAGCTCATTTTGGTTCTTTGGTAAAGTAACGGTTACCAAAGCTTTGTAATAATCAGGATCAGGCCTGTATCCTTTTTCATATACAGCAAAGCCAAGAAAATTCAATTCTCGTACTTGAAACACGCACTTAGAAGGCTTTATATTAATGTCCCTATCCCTGAGTCGTTCTAGAAGCGAAGGTAACATCTCATCATGGTCCTCTGTAATGCCTATGTATATTATTAGATCATCTCGATATGGGTCTACTTCTGGCAAATCAGCAACTGCTTCATCAATCGCAGCTTGAAATATTCCTGCAGATACGTGTAATACAAACAGTAGAAAAATGTACCGAAATAAGCACCAAAGAGCATTAATCGTAGTGATTGCCTTAGAATCAAACTCCAAAGGCATCCGTTAGTCAGGTCAGTTTCAGGAAATACTTTGCTACCACATTCAATTGCATACAGTTCCATCTCGCGACGCCAATTTGTAATACTCGGAATAAATGACTTTCAACAGCCTTAGAAATCGTACTCGAATTAAAACTTCCTACAGTTGCAGTCAGTTCTTATTCACCAGACAAGAAGCCGCATTTATAGATGATTTAAAAGATCACAGCTCGTCATTAGGTGATCGTATTGGCGCCGGAAAAGCAAAAGTGCAAGCTGAATGGTGCGATACGGTACAGAGAACTTGGGAAACATCAGGAAGTATAACATTGTGGCTTTTCGTTCAATCCTGATGTGGTATCTTAACGCGACGTTTGGATTTGCCGCTTGTTAAATCTTTTATCGTATTGGGGTTTGGATGAACGGTTAATCGAGTAGATTTTCACTATATTGACATCCAGCATCTTTTTTAACTGTGATAAAAACCGTTCTGGAAAGAGCACTGAAGTTTCCGAGGGTCGTAGAATGGAGCTTCCATCAGATAGCAAGCCGGTCGATACAGAGGTTGCGGACGACACAGTTTCACCCAGTTCTTCCACAGAAAGTGCAGACCATGTTGAGTCGGTTAAATTATATGGCTGGTTTGTACGGCACGCACCTTGCCACTTCAGAGTGTTGCAAGACCGAATTGGAACTAACCTAGTCCTGGTTATAGCTGGCAGATCGATAGGGACCGTCAATCACTTCATCTGCCTGGGTAGTGTCAGTCCGTCGGCCCGTAATATTATTGGGGAGGCAAAAGCACAGAATGAATTCAACAACAGTCATAACTTGTGATGCCAAAAAGCCGTCCACTTGTTAATTAAGGGCAGAATTTATAATGCGTGTGTAAGCTCAGTTTTGCTTTATAGACCAGAGGCCGTGCCCATTCGTGTAGAAGATACACACAAACAGTCGGTGTTCGATCATCGTTTTCTTTGCCAGTTAACCCGTATCAAATGGATTTATTCTGTGAGCAACGCGATAATCCACCGGCTCACATGTGATAGATGTGCAAGTACGAGATGGTGAAAATGCAATCACCACTGGTCGAGTCAGGTACTCCACATGCTGAAGGAGCGTCTGCCCCACCACGCATTGTTCAGTGTAAGTGTTGGAAGAAGCCGCAAGACGGCCGGTTAATGACGTGGTCACGGACTACAAAAGCTTTGACATTCCCACCGAGCAAAATCGGTAGGTGCCGTCCACGTATGTCTTCTACTCTGTACAAGCAAGCCGAACACTATTCACACAAGGGTGTGGTTGGGCGTTCGAGTATGAGTATTCGTTCATGTCTATTATGAGGTTACTGGCGTTGTTATTAACATGCTAGTCTCGCAACCGCGAAGGTCGGGGTGTAAACTCCGGTCCGGACAAGGATACGCTCCAACAAGCGCGAAACTAGAGTCTAAAGCTTCCATTCGAAGTAGATCAATTGAAAGGGTTGTGAACGTTGAGCCTGTAATCGAGTGTGCATTGTGTTCAAATTGAAACAATCCAAATCCCAGAACTTCTATCCAACACTTGTATTTATTTGGTATTTGGTCCCGTTGTGAATCACTGTCAAGGACAACGGTGGCCTGTCAAAGTACCCTCAGGCAAGGTTCAAAATAATGAATATATTAACGGTTTCTGATTTTTTTTACCGATAAGAGAATAGACTCTTCAACCGCAGTACACTCCATAAACGTTTATCAAGTTTTAAAGGCAGTGACGGAAATCCTATCCCGAATACACAAGGAGACTTATGGATAAATCGGTTACAGAAACAAAACCGTATAAGTTGAAGAGCTTTTCTGATCGAATCTTTACTTACACACAATTCCGCAGGCACAACAGTAATATCTGCAGTAGTACTAGAAAAAAATTCGTTTTTATTTTTAAATTTTGTTTGCAGTCGAAGTAGTACCTATCCGGCTCAAAATGCTTTCATGCGAAATGCTTGGAACAGAAGAGTTACTTCTGAATGCAAGGAGTGCAAACTATTGGTTGACGTTGCAGGCAGGTGAGCCGTTTGTGTTTTTCAAGTGAATTTCAGTGACGGTTCTGCAATGACCTATCATAAGAGGGACTTATTATTTTCCACTTATCACAATATGACTCATTGTTTGCATAATTTTTTGAAAACAGTGGCTATTCAAACTTTCTTTATGGACTCCTAATACACTTCAAATTTGGCAACCGAGTTCTCCCAAAGTGAAGGGGAGGTCATGTTTTCCCGAGCGTTTACGATAGCAGTTTGTCTCTGTTAACATTACGGCACAGCATTACAAAAGAAGTTGATTAGAACACGTGCTTCCGTAAATAGACCCACTTCAGGTAAACAGATATTCTACTGAAATTCAACGCACCATATTTCACTTCATCACTGCCGTACACGTCCGCATATGCATACTCATCCAGTAGAGAGTCTAAAGACTTAGCCTGTTCTTTTAACGTTTCCCTCATCATTTCGATGGCTTTGTTGCGCAACAAATGTGTAGCATTCCGCTTTGAACTCCACTATCTATAAAATACTGTTTCTGAAGCCGATGTACCCGATTCTTCATGAGGTAGGTCACCAGGCTTTCAGTAACAGTGCACTAGTGCTTGTATAAAAAATGAAAACCCGGTAACAAGGTAATAATAAGATAACAGAGTGCGCAACTATGACGGCGAACGCATAATTATTAGTCTGATAAGTTAGGACGATTATTTATGAGCAGTTGGGGATTTGGTTGATTTCACGTCGAACACCATTCATATTTGAATGCTGCTTTTGAACTCAGATAGACTTTCCAGTCACCCCTTTTCGAAAGGGGGCACTAGACTCGAGATCCACTTTTTTCGGGGCTTGCCAATATAGCATACTCTTGTCATGATCAGGACCAGAAATCCCACACCCTTTTCATGAGGCAATCGTGTTGACAAGTGCGCAAATGGGTCGCCTTTCGGCTTCATAACAAAACGTGCTAGAGAACAATGTATTTCGCAGGGTATACTATTGAAGCAAAAGTTACTTGTAGTAAGGAAGTGGGTAACGTCAATAAAAATGCATATATACATAACGTAAATGGCAGTGTACCGAATAAAAAAAAATGTTAGACCTTATCAAACTCCAGATAGTGCAGCAAGAATGAGTATGACAGTTAGAGGTCCCCAATTAGGACCGTGGGAGCTAGCGGGATGTGACGCACGAGTTGGTTGTTGTAACAATAATCTTTGAATTGCGATTCGTTTGCTAGATGAAGCTGTACAAGTCATGGAGTCGAAGATGCCTGCCGTAGGATTGCATAGTTTAGTTTATATGGCGATGTCCAGGCAGGATGTGTCGTTCAACATGCTATACAGCAGTGAATAGTCATTCCTCTTGATGCGTCACACAGAGGTGTGTACCAAAACATGGATAGTTGTGGCAGTGTTTGTGGCCAAAAGACATGGCAAACAATGGACTGGATAGCATGTTGGTGACACCTACACTAACGTTTCTGACAGAATTAGGACCGCTGATCATGTAGGGCATTCCTTGCCAAGCACTTAGTCGAGTGATCCGCGTCATGCGTTGTGCCAGGCGGTCCCAGTCAGTGTCGTGCCTGGCCGTTCTTGTCAGGCATTGTACTGGACGTTGACCGAATAAACATGGCAGATTTTATAGATCACCTTAGCCTCTGAAATATGGATCGAGGAGGGTACCAGTTTCGGAACACGTCTAGTATTTGATACGACGTTAGAGAAGTAACTGACCTGATTACACGTATGACAGATTCAACAGGGTAATTAAGAAATGTGTACGGACGAACTCATTGGAGATGTGGGGATGAATTTATCATGATGTTCCAGTTGACCGAACAGCAACCTGTCAATTTCGAATGTAGCCATTCGAAACCCCACAAGCACCCTTTAAAACAAAATAGTGGGAGAGAAGTGGCTGCCAAGGAAAACTAGGACGTTTAGCATCAAAGACGTCTAAGGCTACAATGAGGGTAGAAGTTTTGGAGAACAGTACAATGCAGAAAGTTGGAATGTACATAGCGTACAAGTAACGGCGTCAATGCGCTCGCATACACACAACTGACGACCTATTAATCGCAACCTGCGTTTCGCATTTTCGGTGAAACCGATTCGAAAGAGTACATATCCAACACTTTCTCAATTCATTCCAACTGCAAAATAAAAGCTAATTTTCGAGGCAGCGTTGACGAAACTCGTACTACACATAGACGACACCTCTATATTTCAGTCTAACTTGCACATATTAATGACTCACTAATCTCTGATCAGGCTAGACGTATATTTGACGAGGTAAAACGATTAAGTGTTGTGAGCAGCAAAACATATCTGGTAAAAAGATAACACTTAGATGGTGCATCGTGCGCGATTTCCAACTAGTTTTATCGCTAGCCTGCAATAAGGTGACTTTTTCCTTAGTATCCATCGGGTGGTCATGTCATACAAGACTCAGTTAACTTCAGTAACGACTAGATTAATGGAAATTAAGCTATCAACGAGTTAGACCCCGTAGATTGGGTTCATCTATAGAGCTGAAGCCCCTGTGATTTACAGAGTCCGTGAAGAAAGACTTCAAGGGGATACAAAAATCAATTGGATTTGGTGACGTGTACACTGCCGTTGAATGGGTGCGTAGTTCAAATAGGTGTAATGAAGCCTGGTAGTGAAAACCGTATGCAGAATGTCTTGCAAATGACACCATAATTTCACTTACACCTCAATTGTTTGTTCACAAGATGTGAGCACTGTGTGGAACGTCTGGGTTTGTGCACATGAATTTTCCTTCAGACAGCAGTTAAACAATAACTTGTCACGCGTTATCATAACGGTACCGACACAAATGTGAAAACATTTAGTCCCATAAAACCCAGACATTTCTAAAATCATTACAGATCAACGATGCGTCGTTAGTTAAAGCAAGTTTATGCGGATGGAAAACCCGAAAAAAGTAATTTAATTAATCTACTCAAAAGTCATGAGCGTGATCAGAGAACACTGTGACTTGGGCAGTCGTACACGTCAACGCAGAGTGGCCTAGCAGAAAAATATACCGAAAGGATAACATAGGATAAAACGAAGTCAGGCGGATGGACTAGAAATGGCAGGAACCGGATGTAGTGCATTGAGCTCTGACACTATAGTGAATATAGAAAAGTGCAGACAGTTAAAGTGAACAGGGTCACACAACGTTAGTCAACGGAGTACCTGCACTCATACCATTCCCCAACATTCCGCTCAACCTTGTTTTATCATCATTTCCGTAAAGCCTTCTTTTATGTGATTCCACGTCGCCGCTAAGGTGAGCGGCTGCCCGAGCCACGGTACTCCCTGGTCAGGCTCATGATCGTTGCGAATGAATGAGTAACAGCGTGTAACCACGGATGAAAATGTTTCTGCGAGTATCAACCAAGAAAATGTACAAATTAGAAAGAGAAGGACTTGAATACACTAAACGTCCTGGGCACCCAAATGTATATTGAAAAAGCATGACTTGTACCGGCGTGCTAATCCGTATTGAAAGCACATAATATACTTCGCTTGCGCGGTGCTCTCACAACAAACGAAGACAAAACCGATCGAAAAATGACCGATTTCCAGTAAATCCAATTTCAGTCATGCAAATGCGCTGCATACAATGGAGTAGTACATGTCTTTCAACAAAAAACGAGGCTCCAAACGGCACCAGTTAGCAAACACCATACAGAATTCCGTCTATCGGTTACTACTCTAACTAGAAAAATCATGAGCTGCTAGAACAGCTAACTCAAGCAGGCTTCCCAATTATCCTCAACATGCGACTATCGATAGCCATCGTTAGCACTGCGCAACTGCACTGAGTTTACAGCTATCATACAACAAAGTATTTTCTGAAACGTAGCACCTGACAGTATATACAGACTGGAGTGAAGAAGTGAAATCGACAATTTAGTGAATGGTCAGTGAGCTGAATTACACAACTTGACTTCATCGACCGCTCATGAATCCTCGGCGAAGGTTCGTTAATAGGTATAAACGGACAAAAATAGTTGATAATTTGAGACGATCTCATTTAGTTGGATGTCATACCAAACCAGATTCACGTCCACTAGATAGCGTGAGTATGTAAACCGACCAGCGCACAAAAGAAACGCTATTCCACAGTCAACACTGTACACATCGTTATCAAATCTGCACAACATAGCAATCGAAACCTCACATGGGCGGTCCTATCAGGATCTAGGAAACATCACCCATGACCTATGTGTGCGATGGCGGCGAACCACGGGTGACAGCGATCAATCGAGGTGACTTATGAAGAGGTTTATATCAAGTAGAAACTAATAACCATGTTTCGTTCCACATAATTTCAATTTCGCTTTCAGTAACGGTGTCAGTTTAACCGTGGTATATTCGTGGCCCACCTTTAACATACGCTCGATAGGACACTTCGTATGCTTCATCAACCTACTGAGTTTCAGTCAGATCATCGAAAGGTGATGAAACACATTTATCTTGGCACACATGCCCAATGCATGTTTGATTTACTGTACAAAACAGCGTCATAACTAAGTATCACCAGAGCGCAATGTGGCACCTTGGCAGATAAAGGAAAAATACCGTCCGGAAAGGATACCATTTTCTCAGTCTGTCTTAATCGTTCTTGTTGTTGAAAGTCGTTACAGTAGACAGTGGGGTGAGGCACAAAGTCATCCGAACTCTCTGAGATTGATGACTAAACAGGACCGCCGTAACTAAAGCGAGTTTGTAACCAAATCAGACACAGTTCCCGTCCACTGCCCTCCAATTGGCGTAATCTTAACCTCTGCGCAGCGACTCTCGGCAGTATATCCATCCAATAAAGCAAGAGCTGAGCCGACCGGATTGATCAGTTCGTGGCGTACACTATGTAGATGCGCGTAGAAATTGCTGTGCCACTCTCCACATAATCGGTGGTCACTTGGCTCAGAGAGAAATACACATGTGCACAATAGTTGAGACCAAAGGCGCCGTTCGACAGATCTCTCAAAAATAAATTGCGCCTTCAATAGTCGACAGTTTTCAGACTTCTGACGAAGCACCCAGTGTGAGAGCAAATAAACAAGTATCCACCAGCCAAGTCTGTTCAGGTAATGGTCAACTTGAACAGTATTGGCTCAGAAAGGTCAACAGACAACACACGGAACCCTCTCTATAGAAACATCCGCTACTTAGGCCTTTACGTGGCTAACAGTTCGGAAAGAAAGGTTGATTGAAATGCAGAACAAAATAATATGGAAAATAGCAATTTGAGATGCTCTTGCGGATGTAACAGGAAGAAAAATGTTGTAAATTTCTTGATGTTCAGTAAAAAATCACCATAGAAAGATTCTTAAACAGAAACCGTCAGAACCGATAGATAACCAGTCCTATAAACATCACACGAAATAGAGATTGACCATTGCTGGTGTGGGACAGTTCAACGAATGTCAAAAATGTATTTGTGGCGACAATAAATTCGATTGTCACGGCTGCTTCTGTATGGTTTTTGGAAGGCTGAATAGTATATAACACGACAGCGAACATTACGTGATGTAAAAGTTAAAAACCTAATACTGAAGGTGTTCACACTCCCCTAGCAGTAACGACCTATCACGCAACCGAAGATGTGAACCAATTTATGGTATTGGATCGTCGCCATATCAGTCCATTACCTGATCGTCTCTGCTGACTTGGAGTTAGGTTTTTGAACCAAGGCCCTCAGATAAGGTCCCAACAAAATCTTAGACCCTATGGCATGAACCATACAAAAATTGCGCAAACATACAAAAAAGTGAACCAAACAGTAGAAATCTTATGCCTGCGTATCTATTACAACCAAGGCAGTCTCAAAGTCAGTTTGTTGTTTCTGTACATGTGATTCTGAATGACGCGTCATAATCAGCGAGGCCTCCATAAATGTGAGCAGCTGATAATTATTACTATCCCCACTCACAGTGAACGCTGAAAATGAACTCACGTGGTGATCGGTCTTTAGCAGAGATCTGCTTATCGACAAAGAAGCATTGTAGGAATGATAATCGAGTCGTGTGGTCGACTGATTTATTCTTTTCCCAAACAGTTACATTGCCAAACCAATCGATTTCCTAGAGGACCCGACTTTGTTGCACAGGAAATGCGAAATGTTATTCTCACGACAGCAGTTTCCAGCAGATTGACAGTGTCACGAAGATGATTCCTCGTAGACCAACATTAATTGATGTTTCCATGATGAACAGTGAATAACAAACAGTAGCTGCCACGGCATGCGTTAAACCCTACTAGCGATATGACGATAAGCTCCTAGCTGCAACTGCCAATGAGAAGCACATTCAAGAGGTTCAGAGTACATGTAACTCCCTTTATTCTAATATAACAGTTACAAACAAGTCAGACGAGAACGATCATTTGACTTTTTGGATGTGCCAATCAAGTGCATGGCTAAAAGAGGTAGTCGGCGCCCAATCTATCGCAAACCAACATAGGCGGAGTGGTAATTGAAGTCCGTCAAACTGAGTAAATATTCGTAAAGATGTCTTGATGAAAACGCTTTCCATCGAGTGTGGATTATCTGCACCCGGAAAAAACTGGTGGAAAAAGACTCCACGCAGACATTTTGCGAGTAAACGGTTGTCCAGATGCTCTCATTAAAAAACATGCAATAATGAGTCAGGAAGAATCAGCAACGAATTTGCCGAAAAAAGTTTACTGAAGATTGGTCAACCAGCAACGAATACTGGATAACACGTGATCCAGAAACTGAGATGAGGACTACTATCCAACGTGTGGTTGCCGTTTATCTGAAAGGTGACCCCACTTTCAATATCCCTAACGGTATGTGGAGAAGTTCAAGCAGCAAATCACAGTAGCAGCCATTGAGCCAACTGAATTTTAATGCTAGCAACACTCGGATGGGTTCGACAAAAACGACTGGGTCATCACGAAGCCCTCAGGAGAGGGGAATGAAGTGCTTGTTGTCTGCATAGTGGACTCAAGTAATGAGGAGGAGAGGACTTTCCATAACGTTCGTCATCAACTCGTTGAACAGATTCGCGTAATCAAGCACGGGTGACGGAAAAAACAAGGTAAGCCGATGTGGGGTTATGCTAACCTTCGGCAACACAGGAGACTTACGGATGGCTTAGGGCGACTTTCGGTCCGTCTGTACAGTCCATCAAAACAATCATGAACGGGGCCTCTGATGTTTCGTGTACACAACAGTAAGACGTCATCAGGATCCGGCGTAAGTACTTTGAATCGGCCGCCTATCACCGATTGAGTGCCACAACAAATCACTGAGGTCGTTTCCCCAGCTACGGACCCGGCAGACGTTCAGTAGGTCATTGGGCAACTGCGAAACGAAACAGCTGCGAATAGAATAGGTTGTCAAAAAAATAATTGAAGTAAGGCAGGCCATATTCAGAACATGCCCAAATCACGTTGGTTCACTCCATCTAGGCACAGGAAACAGTTTCGCAGAAGTTCCCCTTATTTCTTACCTTAGGGATAAGAGCAGAAAGCAGAGCACGGACAGTTACCGGGGGAATATACTACTAAACCGCATCGGAAAGGTGTTAGCAAGAATCCTTATCAATCAATGCAATGCGGAAACCTTGTGGACGAACGTTTCTGAGGGACAATGTGGACCCAACGTGAGTAGTAGTACGACTGGCGTGATGTTCGCTGTTGGACAGATCCGGAGAAAGTGCTCGGAAAACTAGACACTTCACGTCTTCTGTGTGAACCTCCGTGGACTGTAAAACACTGCAAGCGGCGCCTGACAAATCCGGATGTCCAGGTAAGTTCGCAACGTGTAGGTACAAAGTCGAAGGTGCTGTTGCGTGGATGACCTCAAACGGCTTCCAAATGGCCACTGGTATAAAGCAAGGCTATCTTAGATCCCAACTTATTTAGCGTGTTTTCGACTGCGATGCTAACAGCTCTCCAGAACCCGGGGGACAACGTTCAAATATAACGTCACATGGAGGGTCGCATGCTGAACAGTTCACGCTTCGGTGCTCTGAACCTGCTACATGACTTGATCGCTCGAATGATAGTGTTCGCAGGTAGCAGTGAAACGCAACGAATGACTACCACCAACGCGACCGCTGCACTGAAGATGGAATAAGAAACAACACCAGCGAGACAATTCCCCTCTGCAAGCTTTCGCAGAAAGGAAATGGGACTAGAATCTGCATCAACGTAGACAATGTGGATATATTCACAGAATTCTGCTCCTTAGAGAGTGATCCTTCGACAGATTCGTCCAAACGCGCGATTTACGGGTTCGTGTGAACGGCTGGCTGTTTTCGGGCATCTTGAAATAGATGGCTAGGAGAAACGCAACGTGAAAACAGAAACAAGGCAACTTGTCTACCGCGCAATGGCGCTGCTGCGCGGGATTGGAACCTGGATAGTGTCAGCAGGATGTGTTGGAACACAGCCGCTTCCGTATGCAACACATGGGATGCATCCTGAATAGTTGACGGCCAAACCTAGTTCCAAACCCCGAGGCACTTCGCCGAAAAAGCACAGGAGTATTAAACCTATATCGATGACCAACTACTCTCTCTAGATGGGACACGTCTGTCGGACGTGTGACAAACGGATCTCAGGCCGGCTGATATGCGATCAGCCAAGAGCAAGCAAGCGAAATCCTGTTTGAGAGAAGTCGCGATACCATTGTTTTCCAAATAAGTCCTCTGCGCCGTAACATCAACCGCAGATCATGTAAAGACGCGGCCTTGAACCAACCTGCTCGATATGGAACAGCGTCTGACAGTTCAGGGAATAGAAACTGCGACACTTTGAAATCCACACGCCCGCAGTTTCCACTCACTGAACTGTCAGACGCTGGTCGATCTACCGAAACAAACGAACCTCTATAGTCGAGAAATACGGCAATTATTGGTCAGCGGCACATAAGACGCTGTTCCAGAATTTGACGAAGAGTAAGAATTTGATCAAAACCTCCTCGCTAAGGAAGAAAGCCTGCCTACTCTTCCATAATGTTTGCCTCCGGAGCTGCAGTGAGTCGATGAAATATGGATGCCAAGACAGTGGCAATGACTGGAGCCAAGAAAATTCCCCTATGGCTTTTGCAAGAACTCCGGACTCCTTTCTTGAATATGGGAACTATTTTTGAGTTACCCCAGCATGGAAGGATGGTCTCCGTCGTTCACATAAGTCGAAACAACTGTGTCAAGACCTCTACTGACGCCTTTCCACCTTCTTTGAAAACTGCCCGGAAGAGATCTTCTGCACCAGCAGCCGTATTGCGTTTGAGAGCCGAGATGCAATTGCGAATCTCAGAGTGGTGCTAAATCTGGCGTTACACAACAAGTTTATGGCGATAATATAGTAGGAGCAAGAGGCCAGATAAATTGACCCTTAACGTGTTCCGCCCACTGCTCTAACCTTCTGGACCTAGATGAGTGCGTCGTCTGCCTCGCCGATAGCTGCACTGTGCTAGGTCAGCAGCACAGATAATCTGAAAGAGTCTACCGATGTTCACTAAAACAAAAGCGATTTCCATTTCCTTAAATTTGTCCATCTACCAAGCCTCACGTTTCAGTTCCCCACGGATATCTCTGCTAAACTTGTTATGTGAACTGCCGAAGGGAATGTTCCGCCTGGCAATTAACAACCCTAGGGATTTCCTCGAAATCCAACGTTTGCTCAACCCAAGAATCCTCGTGCCGCATGCGACAGTACCTGATTCACCAATCACCTGTGAGATCCCGGCCCAACAGCCAGTAGGATTTTCCGGATGAGAACCGCTAATAATGCTTTCCAAGCTGGTTTGGTACTTATGCTTTGCCGACGGTATTGCTAGTATCTCAACAGCCAGCCGTTGTAATCCCTAGGGTCGTCGCCCAGCGAAAGTAAGAACAAAACAACCTACCAATGTGTGATCTGAATCCAAGTATGTGATTCAGTAAAAACGACAGTCCTGAATAGAATCAAGCCACCAATAACTAACAGCCATGTGGTCTATTCGAGACCAGCCCTGATTCGGAAAAGGATGGCGCCAAGTATAACAACGATGTGCACGGTGACTGAAACTAGTGCCGGCTAAAACCAGCCTATGCTCAGCGCAGAGCTAATAACAGTCGTCCGCCATTATCTCAGCGGTGCGATGCTATTCCAAACTTGTCACCTGAACCAGACTCGGACTTACCACGGCAGCAGACCTGGGCGCACACATCTCCGGCCAGAACGACCATTTAAGAACCATGGGTAGACTGAAAGAAGGCAGCCAGATCCGAAAACAACGCGTCCCTGACGCCGATATCAGTACAACCAGCTGGAGCATAGACAGTCACAAAGAAAAGGTACCTGAAGGTTTCGCATTCAGAGCTGGCCTTAACAGAACTCGCCAAGCGGACGGTACAAAGTGAACAAGAAACCAATCTACCAGTGGGCTGCGGTCGTCATGCTGAGGACTATACTTACTCCAACCTAACGGATAACGGCAGCCGTGGAACCACCCGAATTGTATAACTAGTATCGGGTAGACAGCGTGGGTGCTGTTAGTAGGGAGGCGTTCGCTAATCTGAGGCACCTATGGTGACAGAGAGGTATCTCTCGAAAGCCTAAGGGCCGCGTATATCAGACAACCATGAGGAGTGTATTACATTATGGCTGCGAAACATGGCCGCTCAGGGTAGAGAACGTGAACCGTCTTCAGATATTTGACCACCGACGTCTACGTTCAATCGCTTGTATCGAGTGACACCAGCGAGCAAACAACGAAAAGGTTAGGAAGCAGGTGTGTGGCACTGATCGTCAAACGAGTTCTTTCGTTCAATCCCTACACTTGCACAAACTTAGGTGGTTGGGCCATGTATTAAAGGTGCCAGTTAGTCGTCCGCCATACCGAGCATTCTGCCGACGCTGCGGCCGACTGGTGTAAGGTGCCAGGTGGACAGATGACCTGGTGTAGAGAGATAAAGTCGTTCACGAAGGAGTTGGCTACTGCAGGTCAGGTCCGTCTCCTGGGCTGGGGCCCTCGCGACTCGCAGAGTCGGTGGTTCGAGACGTTCGGTGAAATGACGGCTGATCCTACTTAGTGGCGTAAATGTTGTCAGTGTTCGGCCAAGTTATCTGTGAAGTGAGTGTACTTAATGACGCAGAGCAGTGAAAGCCATAAGGAAGCTGTCTCGCTGATAACGCTTCACTTTTACTTGTAACTTGGTTGTTTGTTTGCAACATGTAGGTACCTTAAGGTTGAACCTTTGAACATAGCGTAGCTATCTTTGGTTATCTTCAAGATCCTTCCCGCACCACTCTTTTTTCACCCCTTCTTCGTGGTTATGGCGGTTAAGCATAAGTGTGAACTACAGACGTATTGTTGTTTATGATTATGATGATGTTAGTTTCATACGTTGCTGTTCTGCATCTTAGTCTCCGAAGTGCAGCAAACAACGACGTTCAACGAGTATAACGTTCGTCCGAGAGTGGGCCGTTGACCTGTCTGTTTTAGAGTGTGGACGCTGAAAGCATTTATGCTAATTCGCATTCTATGTCTAAGCAAGGGACGAGGGAAGCCTGAAGCTAAATGGGAACAGATAGGACTTACCGACACAGTGTCACTATCATTAGCGATATCTACCGTGGAACCTGCAGAGTAATCACCAAAAATGGGGGTCAAGAGGAATCTGAGGGGTAAATTTGATAGGATAGTGGGGGGTTCAGCAGCAGAATTTTTTCGCCTATTCACCCTGATGCATGCAGCAAATATGGCGACCCCGCTTATACTGCGAGACGGTCGATGCAATATGGAATTAACAGTGTTGTAAGTATTCACGTAGGTTCGTGAGCTGAGAATACCTAGACCTAGACAAGAGAACCATAGCGGTTCTCAACCAAAGCCTTTGGCTCAAATGCTTAACGCAAGGCAACGAGTGGGTGACAGCTCCTCCGCACTGGTACTTTCATCGAGAAAAGATGCCAAGCTTCTTCCAACTCCTAACCTGAAGAACCAGGAAACTGTGGTTTGTCAGGCCTCTACCCACTGGCCTGCCTGGTATGAGTGACTCTGTCGGTATGGTTGCCACACCGTCCACTTTAGCCCAATAGGTTATCGAGATGCGCAAGCCGTCACATCGCATCAAGGTCGGGTCTCGTTGTGACGGATATATATGAGCTACTTCGTTCAGACCCGCGATTTCATCATTGAAAACCTGACTTTTTACCACAGATTCGACTACATTTTCGCGTACAATGTTAGTCCTAATGAAATCAACCGATCACGACCTGAACCTCTTCCCACTGCCAGTCTATAAAACCAGGTATAGATCAATGTAACCCACACTTAGAACTGCTGAATAGCTCAGGTACAGACAGAAATATTTATGTCGCTACGTTTGCGCACGCTTTGTTGGCGATGAGTGAAGTGCGCTGATTGTAATTTTTTTAAAAGAAATCAAGGCAAACACAGACAACCAGTGTCTAATTTTTGCCAAGCGAATGATTAAGGATTGACGCCTTGAATATGCCAAACAACAACTACAAAAAGCTCGGTCCCATTTAACACTGTATATTTCGAGAAATATTACCAAGTATCAGTGGGATCAGCCTCCAAATTACTCCATCCACCACCCGGAGCACCGCCTACAGGTCCAAAGCCGGCTGCCGGGATGCCCATCTCCCCGAGACCAGCCAACGGCATAGATGGATCACCAGTCCAGTTCTCAGCAGCATCAGCATCAACACCTACAAGGACAGAGCGAAATTCAAAAGTACTTTTCGGCGTCTTTCATTTTAGTTCAAGTTACTTAAAACAGAGCCGTTTGTGATAGAAAATAAATCTAAGCTTATTTTTCCAGGAACTTTTAAACATAACACCTACAGTCAGCTGAACAGCACAAGCGTAACAGCTAGGGCTACTTCTACTAAACAATACGAACTGATTTACAGAACCACTTCAATGCAGGAAAAGTCACGTTCGACAGGCATTTTAAAACACATTACAATGGTTGCCTGTTTGCAGGTTATAGGAACCATGACAATTGACGGATGAGTAAGAGCCCACAGTTGTAGAATTCGATTCGTTTCATTTCTATAAATTAGGAAACATCAAAGGCAACACATATACCACAACTAATAGGAACGACACTTTTTAAACAGTTTTGATGATCCAGTCAAAAAGACCAAGCAATCCTTTTTCACACACCCCAGTACGTCTGTTGCCGAGTGACCTACCTTGTCTCGTTCGCGCTGGCCACTATACAAATGTTTAGGCATGAAAGGCAGCGGCAGAGATTAGAAGTCTAGTGTACGTTGCCGTCACAATCGTCTACAAATGACTGAACTCACGACCACACAGATGGCAATGACTGCATTCATCAAAACGAATGCTAAATTTCAAAAACCAACAAAAAGACGAGATAACAGAACACAAGGAAACAATTACAGTTCGGCCAACCGCACATGACTATTTTCTGCTCTGCTAAAAAAAGAGATACGAAAACGGTTGAGTTCCAATCGTTATTTCTGAAACTTCACTCAGAAATAACTACCACTCGGATGACGACTTTAAAGAGAACAAACAGCGTCTCAAGCACGGATAACCGGGAAAAATGCTATGCTCAAGCTGTCCTTTATCGAAATCAAGCGACGTCGTATACAATGTATAATAGATCTGATAATTCTTTTAAGGATCTCACGGACAGTGAGAAACACTATTTTAACCTCTGATATACAATTCATAATATTGTAAGGGAGAGTGATCACAGTCAGAACACTTGTTTGCCGGGAAACCAATCGTCTCAGAAAGACTAACGGCAATTGTTAAAAAGCGTGAAACCCTTTATGCCAAATATGTGTCGTCATAAATTAGAAGCTAGAAACAGATCAGCAACGACACCGATTAACAGTCATAATTTCGGATTCAAAGTGAGGTGAATTTAAATGTAAAAATATATGGATCATACGCATGGATACAGTAGATAGGGTTGCATTGATGTTCAACAGGAACAAACTGATCTACAACTACGCAACAAAAAGTGTAAGAGTCAACAAACCCACACACATGCATGCCTTTGATCGTTGCCTTCTTTAGAAGACATTTCTACGTGTAATAACCTCGCCGCCTGACTCACATTCCTTTTTACTCCCAACGACTGTGACGAAGGATGTCGTACCACGGATGTCCTGTTGGCATGTGATAACTCAACAAACAATTGAATGCCTTAGTTGTTAATGTTGTACACATAACATTCAAAAATGCTCGTCGACATACAACGGCGCCGCTCACATCATCAACCGGTTTGACAAAGGCTAGCCATCTACAGAATGGAACCTTTGAGAGCAGCAGACTGTGGTAATCACGACATGCTGGTTTTCTGCTTGTGACAGAAGGTGAGTAGCAACCAGTACCACTCCGTAGTTCTAGTGGAAACGAACATGGTCACTTTACAGGTTGATTTATGGCTATTTGTGAAAAGAATCTGAGAGAAATCATCTTCAAAGATTGGTCCCAGGAAACTTTGGTCGCACCGGATCCACTGACCAAAGCAGACTGAAGTGGTACGCGACAACAGAACCGCAGTCAAATACTGGCCCCAACCGACCTAGTTTGCATGATGTGCGTTTTATATCTCTAGTGCTCAGCAGGAGAATACTAGATTTTGCCTTGAAACCGTCACTGCTCAGGCAGACAGACTGCTTGAGACTTTCCTATGCATCAATATGCCTCTAATAATGCTATTGCAAACAAAATATCCATGGGGATCCTGGTACCCCGGTAAACGGGTGGACTAATCCAACGCATCCAGGAGCGTCCTCAAGCTGCGAACTGCGGGAACAGCCTTCCACGTGAAGGTCAACTGTTAAATAGGCGGTGTTTTATGCATCAATAATCAGTCGGGGACAAAGGACGGTAGTAATATCAGCGCGTGAAGAATACACAACTGGTAGCCAAGTCTCCTATTAAATGCTCCGCAAGCTGTTTGACAGTACCACGACAAGCATGTCACCTTTTCAGAAATAGGTTTCAGATGCGCTAACAAGGGCACATGGGATCCCAGGCAGTAAATCTCCCAGCTGACGTGCAGCCCGTACGGTGTACACGAGCACATTAGGTTCCCGTCAACCACTGGCAAATCCTAAGGAAGGCGTACGAATTATCACGGTGATCGCCGAGTCAAACGGGTATGAAAGGTGTGCCGGGTGCCTTGAATGGCTGGATTTCATTAGAAAAGCGTATTTAATTGAGTTATCGGCCCCGGCAGCAGGTGTTGCAAAAACCCTGTCTGTCGTAGAATTTATAACTGGATGAATGTACTACACTAGTTCCGCCTCTTTTGAAGAACCTTTGAACTACTCTGTTTCTGTCGCAGCTCCAATGAGGGTGCACCAGGTGTCTTGGATGGATGGATTTCACCGGAAAGGCGTACAAACCAACTACCGGGTATTTGGTAATGATTGTCGAAGCCATTCCTTTGTTCAATCCTTACACTTGTATAGACTAAGATGGTTAGGCCAATGCATTAAAGATGCCAGCTAGTCGTCTGCCATAGCGAGCATTCTGTCGACGCTGCGGCCGACTGGTGTAAGGTGCTAGGTGGGCAGATGATCTATACAGGGTTTGCTTTTTTCTTCTTCGTGGTTATGGCGGCTAAGCATCAGTGTGAACTACTGATGTATTGCTGTCCGTGATGATGACGCTCAACGGAGTGCGACATCCCTGCATCTCCCCGCTGCCTTGTGGTTTAGGTTTCTCTCGAGCCAAAGGTTCCCAGTGGATTCCTAACCTTTAGCAAGGGCCACCGAAAGGTATTTTATCACCAAAAACTCCGTGGCGTGTTCATCACTTCATGTGGTCATCCGTGTTAAACATAACACAAAGGGATGATGACAGCATAAATTGCGTTCGCCAACTGTGGTATCGCAAAGATGTCCGACTGTCGAACAAAGAGAGGTAACATGAGCGGGTACGCTCAAGTTCGGTCCAAGGATTAGAGGCCTGGCCTATTTGTGTGGAAGATTCATGCAACCTTTCGGTATCTAAACACTGTTGTCCGTCACGCAGCCTGTATTAAACCAGTCCGCTGTGTGAGCAACTCGACAGATGACGCGCCCAATAACGGATGTAATGAAAATGCAGTATGAGCAACATTTTCGGGATCGGCATCTTGAAAAGCACGCAACGTACCGAACAGATAACACCTGTAAACTACTGCATACCGATTGTACAACTTAAATGATTCCATGACTCGTGCTGTCGGTCGGGCTAGAGCAGGCGCAGTTGACAGTACAATGACGACAGCGGCAACAGTGGATTTGAGTTGCGCTAGCGGTAGACTATTTCGTCCGATTGGTACGTTCAGTCAAAGTCAACCTTAGACAACAACAAAAAACAAGGATCTTTTCACTGTGTGCAATGATAGCACCGTCGAGGATGCTGTTCACTCGGAATTAACTTCTCTCTTTAGGCTGATACATAGTTATGACAATCATTTCGCCCTGAGATATCAGCGCCCAGGTTAACCGATTTGAGGGTACCTAGTCCCGTTCGGGCGGCTGGCTTGGGTTAGATTCACATCGCTGTTAATTGCTGGTGACTTTTACAACTGTGCGCTGAGCATAGACAACTGGTAGTCAGCACCAGTTTTAGACAGCATCACTGTTTCACCTGAGACTTTTCTCCCGTTCAGACTTGATCTCAGACAGACGACATATCTATGGATTAAAGGCAATGTGGCTCTACTCTGACCTGTAACGACAACTGGAGCACATAATTAGATAAAAACAGTTTGCGGGACATCGTCTTATTTTTCATTCAACTAGGAAAAAGCCCCAACAGTCACCGCAACGGACGACAGCCCAGAAACTGACCAGATCAGCCGTAAGGCAGAAGTATCTAACATGCCTAGAGTAGATTCCGCGGTTTTAAACCCAAAGAACTCAGCAACCTCTAGATCGGAATCACACAGGACACTCAAACAACAAGTATTATAAGATGCGGTAGTGAGTTAAACAAACGTAGCATCTCAGATGATCCTACAGATTTATGACGGAATATTCCTCATGGAAGATGATATGAATTATAGAGAAATATTCGTAAGTCAAGGCCTAGCTTGATAATCAGCCTTGAAATTCGGCTAACTGAGACAGTCAATGAAGCGGTAGCCACCTTGTCTTATAGAACACTAAGACTCTTTAAAACTAACCATACTACTGACCTATGGTATCCTTCAGTGAGGCCAATGTAGCTAGCCTCCTGCATTAAACCGTTCTCGACAGTAACAATACTAACCGATCACGACCTTCTCCTACTGTTTTACTCCCTATTCCTTCTGCCTTCCATGTGCCTCCGGGCGATTAGTATTTTCTGAGACCAAAACAACTAGTAAACGTTGGCGTCTTCAAGGTCCGCATTCTCCGACAAGTCAGTCAGCAAGCTGCTCTGGCTAGTACTCTCTCAAGTCTGATGTTTGATGTGTGCTGTGTGCCGGAGACGCGAGTCTACGATTCTAGCACGGTTACCCATCTGAACTGACCTCTAGAAAACTGCCGATCTCGGCGCTTCTGTCTCAGGGTTTCTGGTAACGCTGAAGCCGAATCTCGCTGTCAAGCTGAAGTGGGAATTGCACTGAGTTCCAGAGCAGAGCAATGCTTGCTCGATTGAATCCCAGTGAACAGTCGCTTGTGCGATGTCAGACTCAATACAGCGGTAAAAGTCTGTCGACGCAAACCAGAAAGGCGTTGTATGTTCGTTATATCGGAGAACGCTCC
>LUCH01005657.1:0-13743 GCA_013368495.1 Paragonimus heterotremus | reverse complement strand
AGGACGACCGATAAATAATTCCACAAGCGACGAGATACGATAAAATTTTGAGCGTCGATAGATCAGCTAATACGCAGTGCTAAAATATCTCACCGTCCAACCACCCAAGGTTCACACGAATGAAGAAGACGGAGATGACGCGCGGTACCCACTGTTTATTCGTGTGGAATGATGCAATTCAAAAAATTGATTTCTGATGATTTCAAACAAGCGTATAACTGAAGATAACAAAACGATGTATACCAAAATGTATAAGCATAAATTATGAAATATAACTGACTTGTGGACACTACACTATGAAAACCGGCAGAACACTGCACCAAGAAAACGTGAAGCAAATGACACTTCGTGGTTGCGTCGGCTGTTGCTTGCGTGGAATCACTTACTCAAAAATGGCGTTTCCGATTCAGCCACTTTACTTCAGCTAGAAGTGCAAGAAGGTATTATTGTATTCACCTTCTTCAAACACTGATGTTGCGGTTCAATGCGTACTCACGAAACCGCTGCATTTTGTTCATGTGCTTCGTTGTACACGCATTGCTCAGAATGGTGAACGATATAACATTGTATCTTATAGTAAACTTAATGAAATAAACTTTCATAGAGTTGTACTTAGAACAAAAACAGAAGGAAAAGAAAAACAGGACGATATCTGATATACATATCATATACACATATCATATATCTCCATTCGTCGTAATATGTTCGCCCTGGTAGACCATCAGGTTGTAACTAATGGTGGCCAGTACTGGCAGTCTACTTGCTTGGCATAAAAACATCTCCACAGAAAACTGTGGAGGAAGGAATTACTCCATCGTTCACCGTAGATAATCCTACTATAACCCCAATTCACATCGGGCGTTGTCTCCCTTGCCTCAAACCTCCAAATTAACCAACATTAACTGATGCGAACTATGAAATACATATTCTACCCTAAACAATGACCCTATAAAACAAACCGATGGTAAACCCATTGAAACCTCAATTCATATCGTGTGGTGTCTACCTTGCCTCGAAACCCCCTCAATGACCACCTAGTAAGTATTGTGCTGCGAAATATAGATTCTTGCTTAAGCAGAAAAACTGACGTCAAAATTTAGTACGGTGTTTTGACTATCACGTGATAATCACTTCAGAAGCGGCTGGTGGTTACCCAAGTATCGTGGAATACTATAACGATTACTTGCCAATATTATACACTTTACTGGAAAAACACAAAAATATCAAAATCGCGTGAAGTTGTTGTCGAAATGTATAACATTTACGCTGATCTTCACGTTACATTTGATTACTCCACACTTTTCCATGTAACACATGATATTGCGCTCTTTCTCTTATTCCTACGAGCATCCGTTATGCAAAAAAAATTTCCGCGATGACTGGACGCTCAAAATCCCATAATGACCAAGTGATTCGCGGAATTTTCAACCTTTTTACGTTTTCGAGCATTCGGCAAAGTCCTGTGTTGGAGTCTGCTCAATTCTTTGTCGGATTTTGGAACTTCCCATCCTCCCTCGTCCAAACTGAATTAGTCCAACATTGTTCCAACGGAAGTAACGTCAAATAATGACGAAATCTTTCAAGGATGTACTTGCATGTGTGGCGCACTGTGCTGCCCTGTTGTTGACGCCACTTTTGTTTTTGATTGTGTAAGTCGTGTGCATGTCTTACTGGGCCTTTGGCTCACGGTTGTTTCTATTGTCTTCTTTTACAGGACTATCGTTGGAACCCTTACTTCAGAAGAACGCTGTCGCCCGGTGTCTCTACGTTGCTCAAATTTGGTTCACGTGCGTAACTGTTACATGAAGTCAGAACGATTTGTTTGCCTGTTACACACGTATGTCCCGACGTGACCATAGAATATTTGGAACGTCGTTTTTGTCTAACCTTGTAAAACATAAATTAACGTAACATCTCACCTTTTGGACTGGATCTGCGGAACAAGCAAACTATCTTCCTGGTGTGTAAATCAAGCGTTGTAAACTGTGAATACTTTCCATCTGATTGCGTCTTCTTTTGTCGACAGATTTCATGTTTGTCTTATTATGTAGTTATTAGTTGCCTCATCATCGCGCACATCCGAGCGTGCTTCTCACAAATGCGTTGAGGAATATATATTGTTATTATTATATTCTCATCTTACAGTGTATTTTTCGGTGAGGATTTCTTTAAATTTAAGTCCGGCATTACCTCAAAAATAACAACTCATTCGGCAACGGAGATTGAAGCATCACCATCCGACATCAATGGTGCGACTGAGCGATCACCAACTACTCGTTTCATTTCAACCAGTACTGACTCGCAGATTCACGCAGATTGCGTTCATGTTTCGTCATACAAACCCAACGAACCACCCCTGGACTCTGTCCTAGTTAGCAGTGTACGGCGGCTGGAAATGTCATATACTACCTCTTCGTAGAAGCCCGTCGTTTACCACATTTTGACCTGGCATCCCAGCTCAATATCCTATCCCCCTTTTGGTACTCACAGGGTTTAAATCGCTATGAACACGAGTATTTGCCAACATTCCACTTTCCACAACGAAACAAACAAGCAACAAAACAACGTCGGTGTTCACGTATGGTGTAGCGTCTAGACAGACATCTCTGGAAATCAAGCGAGTGAATAGACAACTTCATCTCTCGCCAACTGTCCGATCTCTTTTCACTTCAACCGGGCGAGCATTTTCAAGATTAACAGGCGGGAAGAAGCGCCAAAAGAACTGCGGTCTTATAGCAACGCAGTGATCCGCTTACCACTTACCACATCCTCGCGTTGGCATAAACGTACTGGCCCGTGACGTTCTCGACCGTTGTGACACCATGCAGGAACTAAAACCGTTTAAAAATCGGTGGAAGCGTGCGAGTCTTCCAGGTAAGGGAGAGTTCCAGTAACAGCATCTAACGAAAGGAAAAATTTAGGCAAAACGACGGAGAATTTTTAGTCGAATTCCCCAAAAGAAGTAGAAAATCTTTTGCCTATTTGGAGGGGACCGTCACCTATAAATTAACGTAGTAAAATAATCCGGTCTCTCTTCAATGTATCTCACTTCCCATGAGCACAAAAATGAGACGAAATTCGTACCTCAAGAAAAAAGCTTCCAGCTTTTTCGACCTCACGACATCAGTTACAGCTGACTGTTACGCCGTAGGTGCTAAACCACCTGCCCTTATTACGCCCTTTTGAAGAATAGCGTTCATCAAAATACAACAACAGTTGAATCGATTCAACCAGTTGACAGATTCCAATAGTTGATGCCAATTAATATGCCCTTGTCAAATCGGCCGTTATCCGCTGTACGTGCTTACGGTATTAGTTGTGATGCGGCCTTTTTTAATTTCAAGCCTCCTACTGAGTCAATGGGTCCCGGTGTGTCGGTCCATAAATCCGTTGTTTGGCTGGAGTAATTCTGGGCCTGGCAACCATTAATATTCACGTTACACATTTTTCACTCCTCTCGGTCCTCCACCACAAAATTATCACTTGATTGTGATTTCCGCCGTCGAGGACTAAGGGTTTCAAGGAAAGTTTATTCGCGAAGACCGCGCTAAACCGTTTGAGGCCATTGTTGGCATGACACAATGCGATTCTGTCTACTGGACAGCGGCCCTGAATAAACAGTGAGAGTGAAATGTACTGCTTGAAAGACATGAACACAACGTGCAGCCTAGTTCAGCTCAAGTCAGAAAGTAGAAGTCGATTTGACACGCGCCACCCGAGCTTTTACAAAGCGCAGTGTGCGCAAGCAGCGACGTAGCCGCAGGTGTAAGTGACAGTACAGTATCCCACTTCCGACTGGCCAGCTAAAACAAGGCGAATGAGAGTCGCTTTTCTCCAGCTTACTGGGTCTTATGCATACGGAATCTACAATTAGTCGATTTTTTGTAAATTCCCTAGCCAGTCGCGCTACTTCGAATTTGGTTTCTTGTTTAGTAGGCTATCTAATCTCAGCCGTCTTTGACACAACTCTTGCAAAGCTGTCTTTCGCGGTGGCGGTCATGGGGAACAAATCGAAGTGGGGTGCACAAGTTAGGGATAGCAGAGAAGCCACGTCTCCTTTTGATCGATCTTATGAAAAGTGTGAAGACCACGATGAATTCATGTTCGACCAAACAATAACGTGTCGGTACCTATTTTCGTCACACGTGCGGCACGATCACAGCAAGAACCCTCAACAAGGAATTCGTAGCTGATACACAATCATCTGATTTGTTGGAAAACCTTCCCTTAAATTGCAGTGACGTCAGCCCATGAACAAATTTGACTTCAGAAGACGCATCTGGAAAGACGGATAGAGAGAAGTCAGCGTAAAATTCCGCATGAACAGCTTGTTTCCTGCATACCACCAAACAGTTCTGCTATTTGCAACAAAACAAAATGTCTATAAAATGGAGACGATGTAACCCCGAGTTGGTACACCCAAAATCCGATATTTGGTGGGTTGATTTCCGAGACACGAAAGTCTACTGAGGGTGCCACGGTCAACTTGAGCTGCATGTAACTGTGTAAACATCTAGGTATCTGCAACAACCGCATAGGTAATTGGCATTAGCAACACAACTAGGCCTCTGAAGATGCGGTTCAGTCGGTGTGGTAACTGGTGGACATTTTGTGACGCTGTTAAGTAGCACGCGAGGCACATCAGGCTTCTCAGGATTAAACGCGAGGTGTTGCAGCGTAACCATCTTTTGACCAGTTGATCAGACTCAAAATCCGTTGGTGGGTGTCTTCAAACACAATTCAAAATGCAGGTGGTGTGTTCTTACCGTGCAAATTGTCCATCCCTATATTCGTCCCCCCATCATTCTTGACTACGCTGTCTCCATGTGACCGTTCTAGCTTATAAGCAAGCTAAATCCTTAGAGCTTTCCAAGCTGTCAGAACTAAGTGCAAGCGTATAAAAAAACCGCTGGGAGCACGGGAGAATGGAGTGGTATTCAAACTTGTGAGTCGACTGAGAAAAAACAAACCCTAAGCCCCTTCGTTGAGTCCGCCCGATGGGGGAGGTTACTCTGATTGCCCAGTTGTCGCTGAGTTATTTAAGGGTTGATTCTTGGCGGTGTATAATGTGACGTCACCAAGCTCGCGCCTCACCTCACCACTGCAACGCTTCAGGCAACCACTTCTTACCGCTGAGTTTTCCGCGCTAAATGCGAAGCACCCTTTGTTCAAGGTTAATTCATATAGTGGGAGGAGTCCAGTTGAGGTTCACTGCACAATCCTCGGAGAAACCGCTGTTAGTCTGGCCAGGGCCAGTTGCCAGCCTTTGGCACAAACAGTCCAGACCAGCTTTCTTACTAGTTTACGGAAAACAGCTGGGGTCATGCCACCTTTCAAGGCGGACGATCTGCGCTCCCGTACCAGCTACCGGCTAATCAGTCCAACCTGTACCTTACGCATAAAGTAGGCCATCCGTTAAAGGACGCTGTCCTTCTAAAGCTTCTCTTCTTGGAGAGTGCTTTACCTGGTACGTCATACTTCTTAACTGGGGAAGCACAACAAATAAGCTTGTCTTCACGGATTACCCAAAGAAGATAAAAGGCAGTGATCTCATGTCAGATCTTCAGCGCAGCCAACACTTCCACCGTGACCTACACAAGGCTCTCAAGAAAAAGCCTGATGTATATTGAATTCACGGGGAGGTTCTTTACCTGCTTTCCCTTCTTGATTGCCTACATACCCTTTAGAGTGAAAGCTGGGTCAGACCATTCCCCTTTGTCGTTGATTTTTGCGAGTGTTCTTCAAAGGTCAGCACCTGGCACGCTTCTCTTACTTGATTACATCACTGACTTTCTGGACAGTAATTCTAGGAACGCTTTTCTCAAAGTGGACCATCCAGGAAGCTAGAATGCCAGTTATCCCGACGCATTAAAGACTGATGATTATAGTTGGACGGCTGGAGTCTTCTCCTAAACGACAATAAGTAAGCATGCATGCCACCCGACGGGGGCACAGCCTATGGTTTCGTAAATTATGACGCACTCGACGCAGTGTATATCACGAAATTCGTGCGAAAGAAAATTTTAGAGACCTGAATGTCGTACAACCACACTATAAAGTTTCATTACGAGGGTCCAGTTAAATTCTGCTCCATTACTCGTAGGATCTTTGAACGCACTTTCAGCCACATGGTCGAAAATGTATCCAGAACTTATACCGGGTTTTTGCAAGACCGCTACTGCCAAGTAGGTTATGTTGGCCTGAAAAAGAGGTACTCGGTCTCGAGCGCGTCTTGTGACAACTACCAGGCCAGTCACGGTTTTAAGAAATTACTTATCCCTATTCCCCCCATTTTTAAGAGCTAAACGGTGAGTAATAACTGCTTACCATTTTTAGACGAATGTCTTGTATGACAGAGCTTCAGTGAGGCGTATAATAACTGCGGACGTTGGCCCATGAGGAAGCTAGACAAGCACCGACCTCTGACCTCTCTCGGACGACAGCTTTTGTTAAACGGTTATTAACCATTGGGCGGTTCCTTTCTGAAATCGTTGGCTGTGTCACCAGAGATTGTTTTGAAGCGTTGATAGATTCTCGTTCAATTTAAGCATGGTTGAACTCCTAGTTCTATTTTGTTCTCGGTTCATATAATCCCTTTTGGCAATTACATCTTTTTCTCCAGTTATTGCCCCCGGGTCGGCAGACGTCCGCTTGATGTGGAATGAGACAAACTAGCTGGATACGGGCACCTAGAGTCTCTAAGCGAAAACTCGTACAGTCATTGCTGATATCTCTGGTGCGGCGGTGATCTGAAATAACCTGACTGGATGATCCTCAAAAATGAATAGAAATGTGAAATAGAAAAGCAAACTAAAAAACTTAACATCAACAAACGTGTCCTGCCGATGGTTGCATCAATTACATTAACAAGGCAAGGTCTGTAATGCGCGCAAGATCCATGAAGATAGCGAGCACGAGAGGTGTCGTTCAAAGCAAGACTAGCTTCATGCGATGAAAAGCAGTGTGTGCATGTTACGTTGGTATCAACAGGGGCAGTTCGCTCAATCGAGGAAAAAGCGAACAATGATTGGAGTAACAGTGCTATGGATAAGCCGGACGTTCCGCTTTGGTTATCAGTTATACTCATCAGCCAACTTTGTGCAACATGGCGGCACCGGGAACAACGTTATTCCTAATTAGGGGTCTAAGCGATTTCCTTCCAAATGCCGATAACGCGAACAAACATTGCCCAAATGCACAGTAAGGTATGCGCACGACTTGAACAGTCGAAGACCAAATGGCGCCCAAAAAGCGACTATGTTTTATAGAGAAAACGTTAAAAGTAGGCAACAGAAATGGGTTATGAAAGGGATGTCGTGGGTGAAAAACATAGTAAACGTGTGACCACATAAAATAATATAGAATAATAAATATATGCAACAAACACAATGGAACTCTTTCATCAAAGTGTCCGTAAGTTATAACAGAAGAAAACTCTTGATAAAATGAAAATTGTGGGCTATGATCACCCCCGTCTTCAGCGAACTGTACCCTGTTTTCAGTACGTGTACCGGTAGGAAGTACAGGGGTGGCTGTGATGATTGTAAATCATAACGGAACACTATATGCTATTGTTGCATCACTGCATAAATAATTAAGTTGTACAAATAAGGAATATATTACAATTCCGTTGGCTGACGTGCCGTGTTATCACTACTGCGTAGAAGCTAGCTCGGGGTTTGAGCTAAGTACATTTATTATCATTATTCCGTATTCCTAATCACCACAACTGTCGTCGCGGGCAGGATATTTCAGGACATTCGTTACAATGAATCCCTGCAATATGGAAACTCTGAACGTCCACTCGAGTTCGCGGGAAATGGAGGATTACCTGGAACCCTTTGAAATTTGGTGTATTACTTGTAATGATACGACAAAGAAGAAGAAAACGCCACAATTCCTCATGGTCATTGGCAAAGATGCATATGCATTGCATAAAATCCTGGCGTTTCCCGGTTCGCCTGTTTCACTTCCGTACGATTCTGTGAAACATCTGCTACTGAGGCATGTTCAGCCCGTCTACTTCGAAGCTGTGGAAAAAGCGAAGTTTCATACTTTAATGAGAGAAGAACCTCAAGAAGTTCATGCGTCCATTTCTCAAACTCAACCAGCAGAGTCTCATTCCGATGGTCAACTTCAGAATCGGCTAAGAGATCGATTGATAACGGAAAGTGATTCTCAAAGTCTTCAACAGAAGTTGTTACTACCGGAGAAGACTTCTATCCAATCGACCAGAGCCGTCCGTGAACAGTTGCAGGATGTACTGGGCGCTGTAAGTGAGGAACATACCGCCGATAGTGCTGAGAAGCAGCCAAGCCAACAGCAGCGGCAGTTCGAAAAGCTAGACTGTCAGAGAAGTACGGCAGTCGAGCCACATCATTTTACCTCAAATTCTGTCCAACATTTTAGTAACTGTAAGTCATGTGGTCACGAACATTCTCGATTTATGTGTCCATTTCGCAACTCCAAATGCTATGAATGTAGCGAGGTCGGTCACATTCAGGCTGTCTGTTGTTCGAAAACGTGTTTTAGCCAGACTTCTTTAGATGAACAAACTGTTGCATCTGACTTGGATTCTATTGCTTCTGCTGTGACTTCTACTAGTTCTCCTGGTTCTGTGCATCACATAGTACAATCTCCCATTATTAATGGTAGTCCCAAACATTTCTTCATTGCTGACACTGGTAGTGCTGAGTCTTATTTCTGTCCCTTGCATGAAGCGGCTGAAACCTGTTAATATGTCTGTTAACAGCATTACCGAACCTGTTTTACCTGTTCTTGGCGAATGTGAACTTCCACTCACAGATGTGCAGTCTATTACTTATACTTGTTCATGTATTGTTAGTAATTACTACCTGTCTGTTATCGGTCCCGATTGCATGACTATTCTAAGGGTGTCTCTACCGTTGTCTGTTGAATCTTCCGCGTTTGAAAATCCCGTTTCTGAGTCTGTTTCAGATTCGAATTCAGTTACGGGAGGGGTACCTGCAATCGACCCTGCGCAGGCAAGAATTCCTGAACGTGTAAAGAAGAAACAACGTCATTACTACCACCCGGACGTTCATTTGAACTGTGGCGGATGTGATGATTGTAAATCATGAGGGAACACTATATGCTATTGTTGCATCACTGCATAAATAATTACGTTGTACAGATACTGAATACATTACAATTCCGTTGGCTGACGTGCCGTGTTATCACTACTGCGTAGAAAGTAGCTCCGGGTTTGAGCTAAGCGCATTTTTTATTACTATTACGTACTCCTAATCACCACAGTGGCGTTAGGGTGATTCATTTTCGGTTGTCAGCTACTCGTGTTCGTTGCGCAGTGTTGCAAATAGGATCGCTTTGGTCAACAACTATTGGAGTGAGACGATCGGTAGGAGTGGAGTTTTGCCTGCTATTTTTGTCGGTCAAGTAATTTGGGACAACGGCGAAGTACCTCATATAGGTCATCATAAGATGGTTGAAGTGACTCTAGTGACGCATCTTCACGGAGGAGGGCAGTAGGGAAGGTGCTGAACTCAGATAGTTCCGTTCACAACAATGAAGCTTGAGTGTCGGGATGGAACGAACTCCATCCGTGTGTTACCGAATTCGTTTGACGGTCAGCAGATAAGACTATTGTGGCTTGAGGATACACGACTTCGCCAGGAAGGTGAAAAATTAGTTCAAGGGCTATTTCCGTCGCAGTGCTGCCCTCGTTTTTCATCGGAACAACAAGTGCCAAAAAGCGAAGGGGTGTAGTTTACTACACTTTAAAGCGTCCGTATGGACCTACATTCCTTTTTTAGATGGCGCTGTTAGCGTTCCATCACTGCGTTTGAACAGGGGGTGGTATTCTGTTGTGCGTAGGTGAACACAGTCAGTAGTCTACTTTAGTTTGTGGAAAAAATGGGATTGTAAATAAATACCGCGCTCCGTTATTGTGGTCGACTGGATGCCAACATTTGAGAATCGGTGTTGGAGAAACATTGTAGTTATCGTTCCGGCCAAAATGTCTTTAACGGGGACGGCGGTGAGACATTACGCAAACCTGTTGACAGCGGTTGGGATGTGCACCAACTCACCCGAAGGGAGTGAGGGACCGACAGCGCACGACTAATCGTGCGTCAGATAGTAAAAATGTGCCTAGAATGATGATGGTGCTCTTGGGGACTGTACGTCCCCGGGAAGTGTATAAATTGTTCCGTCCAGAGGCGTAAGTCCTCAATAGGTGAGGGCTATATGAAACCAGTGGTGAAGAGCTTGACGGTGGCGCTTTTACTAGAGTGAGATAGTCAGTGACAGTGTTCAAATATTAAACGCCTGAAAGATTCTAGAACGTGGGACGTGGATGCCATGTGGATGCTTCGCACAAAGCAGGCACGTCATTTTCGGAAAGAGAAATGATAAATATTTTTAACGTCACATTCAGGTGTCTTATAAACACATCCTTTTCTTTGTAAAGCTGCTAACTCCGTCACATCCTGGAGAGTCATTATGGGTGATAATGTGCAATGTTAACGTTGTACCGTATACCTGACCACATACCGTATACCCGACAATACTTGTGTAACATGCAAGCCGGCCGTTTACACTGTGATTGTCCGTTACACTTACGGACCAACTGTGGGGCAACGTAGGGACAGAGGGAGGAAGCTTTCTTCCAAAGCAGCGGTTCCCACAACAATGCTGTAAAAGGAAACAGCAAGAAACAATCATTAGCCAAAGACCCAGCAAGCCATGCACACGGCTTAAACGAAAACTGAAACGGCATCGACAACACAGAGGCACACCTTGTTACACAATTCAAATTCAACCTGTGCGCGCTTGTTGGCTTCGATCGCACGTTACACTTGCGAAATCAAGCTGGATGTCGAACCTCTGTCGGCGAATGTTTCCAGTACACGGCAGGAAAATGTACACTAATGGTTTGTGGTTGGTAAGAACGGCGGAATCGTGGTCCGTCGATAAGTGCCTGACGTCGCTGTAGGTAATGAGGGGTTTGCACCCTAAGGCACCGCATTTCGGTTATGCTGGCTGTAGCCCGTAGGAGGAAAGTCAAGTGGATAAAATTCCCTACGCAAGAACTGCTGGACGGCACCACCAACAATATAGTTTGGACGCATCGACCGTGAGAAGCGGATAGGTATGAAGGCTCGGATGCAGATAAGAATAAACTAAGCACTATTTAGTGTTGTCTTAAAGCTCTCAAGTGCCTCTATTGCACCCGGGGAAAACGTGACGTTTTTGATGGAATCATCGAGTACACCCATCAAAGGGGCGAATGTACTGGTGTAGATCGGGATAAACTGACAACTAATGTTAGCCATTTAGACACAGCTGCGGACGGCAACAGAGGAATGCGAGGAAGCTGATCCTTTCAGGTAAGATGAAACGTTTGAAGTAGCGCGGGGTCCGAGAAAATCTAGCGAGGATAAGCTAAAGATGCACCTAGGTGCGTTCAAACGTATATTGCAATTTTGAAATCGCTATAGACAAGCACTTGGTATTCTGTCATTCATTTACCGGAAATTAAAACATCTGAATGTAGGGGCTGCGACAAAGTGTGGGTGGTGTTCAATATAAAATGACCTAAATTCTCGAAGAGCTACTAATGAATTAAAACAATCTTGATAGGTGTGAGTAAAATTCTGAGCTGGATAACAGTATGCGTGAGATCACGCTCTTTTACTTGCTCCCACAAACGTCCGTTATGCGATCGAATTTGTGCAATGAATGGACGTTGGAAACCCCGTATTAACCGAGAGGTTCGTGAGGTTTTCAACCTTTTGACGTTTTCCAGCAATCGACGAAGTGCTGCGCTAGAGTCTGCCAAATTCTTTGCCGTATTTTGGAACATCCTATTCTCCCTCACCCAAGCCGAATTATTCCAATATTTTTCTAACGCTTTCCATATCAGGAGATCGCAAAATCCGTCGAAGATTCACCTGGACATATTTACAGACGTGACATTGGATAATTCGAAACCAGCTCCTACATAGCTCTGCAACAGGTAAACTGATGTAATATTTTATTTTTTGACTGAGTCTGTAGAACAAGCGAATTATTTTCTTCCCCGGTGCGTGCATCAGACGTCTGTAAACTGTAACCCATTTTCTCTGATTATGCTTTCTCCTGTTGGCAGGGTTCATGCTTGTCTCATTATTTAACCATTTGTTGCTTTGTACCGCCTGCAAAAATCTACCATGATACCGCGCGTCCGAATGTGTTTTTCACAATTGCGTTGAGGAATATACATTATTATTATCATAATTTTATGTGACGTGTTTAATGCTGTCTTTAGGATGCGGTGGTACGCCCAGACGAGGCCTAATTTCGACATTAGATTTCTACCGGGTGGTTCAGGAACAGTGTCTTGGACGTGTGGCACCGGATGGCAGCCCGGAGTCGTTGCGTTGTTTAGGGCGAAGTAGGCACCAGATAACCTGCAATCACCGAGAGATTTTGTGAGTGTCATACGCGGCGAAGACGACCAATCGCTACTTGAGGTCCGAAGGATGCCTCGTTGAAGCGTGCGTTTAACTTCAACCCGCGTTATCTGGAGTTTTGTGGTATTAAATGGTAGCGGTTGCGCATGCACGGATGATCCGTTTGTAACAGTATGGTTCCGCGTGGTACAGGCTACTGGCTTGGGAAGATCCGGCAGCTGCACGTTTCTTAGAAACCTCTTCTGAAGAGAAAAGACGTGTACCAAGCAAATCGGGTTTAACTTAGACTGCGTAAACGGAGTGCAGACTAACGCCTTCAGCCAGTCTGCCATTTGTCTCGTCGACCAAGAGTGCGAAATGATCCAAAAAATTCGTCCCACGATATGCGTTTTAACATCGATCAGGGTGAACAATCGCCCGATCTACCGCATGAGGCCAAGATAATGGGTGGACGACCTTCCACATTATGCGTCATTTTGAATCTGGTTAACAGCGATGACCGCATAGTTCACCCCCCCAGCAGAGTGACCTGGTGGACGGAAGTAGACGGTAACTTTGGCACCAATTTATACAAGGATGTTGGTTCATGTATTCCCGTCCTTCCAATGAAATAGACAACTTGGTCAAGGTTCACAGGTCATATCCGTCACTGTTACGAACTAACTTGGAAGTTTGATTGTGCCGGAGAACGGGAGGTGAATATGCGTAGTTTCCCACAGTTCACCGCCCCACTGCGACAGTACGCATTCGCACGATAACTTTTAGCATACTGGTTTCTCTTTTAAGCATAAGAATTTATCTTTCGTGTAAAAGCCCTTCGCTTTAGTGCGGTAGAGTTTCTCCATTGTATTTTCAGGCCGTGAAAGTGGTTTGTGATTGGTCTAGCGAACTCATAAGTTGCGGCCTTTTTGATTACAACTGCACGCATTGGCTACTGCGATAGGATGATGGCAGAGGGAACACCTGAGTTGTGAAGGCCGTCATGTTGTCCAATCGGGGTATAGAGTCCAGCCTAGAGGGGACAGGGAGCACGAACCAATAAATGCCGTCAATCCTCCTGTGCCCTACAACACGGGTGCAGTCAAGTGACTTCGTAACACGTTTTAGTGTGTCGAAATAAGCCGTGGGTGACAGACGCAAATGCAGTCGAATCAGTCGCGATACGCGCAGACGCATTACTGAGGCTTTCGAAAGAGACGATGACTGGCACGTGGTAGCTCGCCCAAATGGAGTCAATTGCAAGACAGCGTATAAGTGGCTCTATGTCGATTGCATCAGTTGCGATGCGCAACCCGGGAGAGGACACAGA
>LUCH01005656.1:24628-37536 GCA_013368495.1 Paragonimus heterotremus | reverse complement strand
ATCGATTGGAGTTAACAGACAGTAACTGTGTCTCCTCTCGAGGCGATCGGGCAACCTGACCATTACTCACAAACGAAAGTGGTTGAGTGTTCACATATTATAATCCGGTCGTGCCTAACGTGAGGTCAATGACGCAGTGGTAAACACGGTTCCCTGCTCATGAACAGCATGTCCGTGGTTCAAGTCCCGGCAGTGGCGATGATATGCACTACTAACAGATTATTGTTGCAATATATTTATAAGATCATCGGCACGTATTTTGCGCCGAATGTTTTTCCGCGCTTGTATCTCAACTGTCCCATTTGAGGTTTCCTAAGGAAGAACTTTCACAATCGAGTTTATTAATCATCAATCACCAAAGCATTATGCTGTGATATGGACAGTCTGTCATTATCAACATTCGCGCCTTTTCAGGAGCCATTCCTTGCCGACCAAAGGTTGTTCTGTGAATTTTCGACCTCCAATTCGTAACAACAACTCAAATCATTTTCAACAAAGTGAGCAACGTCAACACCGTCAGGTCACGAGCTTCGAAAATTTCAAACTCAATGTGAAAGTAGTGTGAATCTCGAAAGGTCACCTTTCGAAGTGTAACACGTATAGCAGTTCTACCACTAATATAAGACAGCAATCATGCATAATTACAACCACATCTCAGTTTGGATACAGTGTGAGTACTTTAATATACAAACGCCATTTTTCAAAGAACATTCAACTAAGATCCATATAAAACCCTAAACTCATGGCTTAATGTCAATCACCAAGTAAGTGTAGGTCGAACAAGTAGATGATATCACACAAATTCTCAGAACTGAACTATTAATAAATAGTCCATATCTTCAAGTCATTCAATATTTTGATGGTCGTTACATTCGAACTTTACTACCTCTAATTTCATGCTATCATCGCTTTTGAAGCATTCAGGTATACTTTGGGGTATTTCCTCGCAATTCAAGAAGTTGGTTCTGTAATGTCTACTTCCATTATTTTGAAGACTGTTTACACTACGTGTGGAAGGACTGGAGTGTATTAACGGAATACAGAAATAATCTAACTGTCGGCAGACTAATACACCCACTTCCAAGAATTGGAAAGAAATTATTGATACTTTCTCCAGTAAACACAGAATTAAGTCTTAGACATTGTACACAGAAAAAGAAAACAGACTGAATGCTTCTATGTCATCGGTATCGACCATCGGGAGATGTATATCTGCATAATATGTCGAGTGGAAACTTGTCTCAAACATGAACAACAAGAGGAGGGACACTATACCATTTTACATATCTGTTTCCATTTTAAACACGAGATTTTCTATTTCATGCAAAAGCAAATCATTTTGGTGCATTAGAATTTCCATGTTAGAATCTTGGACGTGACGGCAAGAACGTGATTGGTTCAACTAACCAGAAGGGACAACCAATCTCAATTTGAGCACTTCGTATTGGCTACTTTGATAGAGGGAGTGGTACGGGTTATTCAAGGGGTATCAGCGACCTCGCGTAATGAGAACGGGGTTAGCGGTCATAGTGGAGCACAGATCATCTGACCCCGTCCCTACTAATTCATCAAACTGTGAACCGTATTGGTTCCTTTGACAGATAAAGGGGTGCGAGTGGTTAGGAGTGTCTGTGGATCGCACGCTCAATAAGAGTGAAGTTTAGGGTCATGGTAGATTTCGAGTTGTAATATGAGAATGAATCAGTTTGTGAGAACATTTTCATTAGTTCTCTTGTATACATGGTTGACGGACACAATTACACTCACATCAGTCCCGAAACGCGCAGACGTATTATGGAAGCATTCGAAATGGACGATGACTGGCGTATGGTTGTTCTTCTGAACGCAGTCAAGTGTGATACCGGTTACAAGTGGCTTCATGTGAATTGCATCATTTATGAAGTGCAGCCTCGCAAAGGACATAGAAGCAAGATTCTGACAGGATCTGAGTATGCAATGATTTTACTTCTCCGTTCGAAAGTTACATGTTTTATTTCCATAGTCACACAAAGTGACTTGCGTGAGTTGGCCAATCTGACCAGTATGTTGTCATTAACACATAACAAATGTGAACACACTATTTCCTGTTAGCTGTCGAAGGTCGCATATTCCAGTGTTTCCTGAGAAAGGTCAATACCAGTTTTTCTGATATCGGTTTATCCATTAGAACGTCCGCTGTGAACTTTGAACTTGTCTGTGATATTAGTTTATGTGCTTCAGCACACAGGTCGCTATCACAGGCTTTTGAAAAACTACGTATCTGTTGTGAAAATCTGCTCGATTCACCGCTTATCCAAACCCCGATACAAAAGAAAATCTAACAAGGGACTAATCCAAACTTCGCGCTGAAGACACTACATCAGCAGTGGAAGAACAGTCTTAATGTTAAGTCTTCCGTTATTCGTCAGTTTATTTCTTCTGTAGTGCACCACTTAACTTGCAAATATGATCAGCCTCTGACGGACTGCAACTTCTTTAATACTGTTGTACATCCATAAATTTGGCTTCTTGTCTCATGAATGAGAACTACTTACTATGATCAGTGCGAGATCTTCTCCTTATTACTTGCCTGAGAGTTTTCAATTTGAGTACGATTTTTAGGGTTATTATGAATCTCTGACTTCAGGTATCGCAGCATTGAACTACTAATATTGATATTATTATTATTATTAAATGTAATATTGACCTGTAATGACAACCTATCGAGTTTGTTGTTATTTTCGAGGTTAGGCATTTAAACTTGTAGCCTACGTGTGAGCAGCAGTCACGCATTTGTAGTGGAATCAGGTCACCAAGGCTGAAATAAAAGTGATGTTTCCAAATACAAATAGAAATTGACGCTAGCAAGCAGTTATGCTTTAGCACATTGAAGTTGATAACTGAAAGCTTATCCGAGAATGGAATTGCTGCGGAATTTCGACATAGATTTGTTTCATACAATCGATATATTAGTCAATATATATATATTATAACACAGGAAGGTTATAAAGAAGTTTACTAAAACCGTTCGAGACAAACAGATAAATACACAAGAACAGTGTAACGTAAGAATACGGTCTTGTGGGACAAAAGAAGAAATCTTTTATAACATTTCAGTTGTGTACAGCTTTTGTATATTGGATATTTACTGCATAACACTGACTAGTAATTGCTATCGCAGTGAAACACAGCTGAAGAAGTGCAACCGCTTGATTGGATCCCAACGTGTCCGGACTGAAAATATATTGTAGATGGCAGATCAGGCCCTAAACAAGCTGGTGGCTGTTCATAACACCTTGAAAGCTTTCTTCTGATTCGAAAACTGCATCCTCTCCATGTTGCATAACAGGCAAAACTGCACATGACCGAGGAAACATCTTGTTCCTTCAGAGCACTGTTCCCAACTTTCAAAACGTTGGTGGCTAATGAAGTTAAGGAACACGTCAGTATGAGATGATCAACGGTTATCTGTACTAAACTACGTAGAGCCGAATCATTTGTTGTGATCCATACACAGTCGTCCATCGTTCGAACTCTTGTGGTGAATTTAGGGATGAAACAGAAGTAGTATTACAAACAGTTCATGATCCATCATCGATCGGTTTAATTCTTAAAGTCTTAACAGTAGACATGTGTTAGGGTCAGGCTAACTCCAGTGGATTCACCTCAGGTTCGACAGTGAATATATGAAGACTTCAAATTCCTTGACGTGGAAGATGCATTTTGCCAGTTCGGATTTACACGTCCACATTGGCAATGCATTGAAACTTTGGCAAAACAGGTTGTGAACAGGTTTGTACACCGTCTTGGGAAGAAAGGCTAGGAAATACTAGGATGTATGTGCTTCAGACTGTACAGTAGGAAGTCAGTTACTTGCAACCGGGGAATCTTCCTGTCAGCACGTGCAATTCGAAAATTTGGGAAATTGTGTTGGCGCAACTTCCGTGGCATTCCGATTGTTGTCAGTGGCTTTGATTAAGGAGTCAGGGGAACAAGTAAGCAGTCATTGACAGCAGCACCTTTCAAAAAGTTGGACTGATGTGTAGCTATCACATAAAATGTCCTGTATTTGTTGTCAGCACACGTCTTCGTAACCTTGTGCCCAGAATCCTTGAGTAATTCACACAGATCCTTGTAATTTTGTCAGCACATTTCAGTTCAGTTTAGTTCAGTTTAGCTCAGTTCAGGTTTCTAGGATATTTGGGGTCCTGACGCCAAATTAGGCAAGATTCTTAACAACGTGAACTTTTCTTAATGTCGTCATAAAAGCAGGTGATCGTTGGTTGGAACCTCGACTGCAAATTTGCTGATTAACCAAGAAATAACACAAGGGCGATTATTGTATACTTTCAGATTAGAGATAACAGTCTTGTAACATCCTCTTAGCTTACGCACTCCCTCAACTAATTTCTACTCCCTCATTCAAGAGTACACTGTTTTAAGAATGAAAGAGAGTAAGCTGGAGGGGGACGTTTATGCATTTGAAAAAGAAGAAACATTTTACAGATGCTAATGATGAATGATTGTTAGTTGACCGAAGAGCATTCTGTAAAAAGAAATGAGAAAAGAAGCTTTCTTAATGTTCACTATATCGTTTCTTGAAATGATAAGTCGGCCTTGGGATAACAACCGCATCAGATAATTTACTTCCCACCATTCTAACAAAGTGAAGGCTCAAAAGAGATCTCATCACACACTAGTTCTTGAAGGTGTATAGATTTAGAGTTCCAGTATACTAATTGAATGTACTGTCAGTGGATTTCTTCCAAAGAGATATCGAGTCTACGATGAAGATATTGGTGGAGACGGATAGATACAGAAATATGTTGAAACGTATAATAAGTTCTGTTAGGCATCAACTCTCTGAAAATCCACACACAGAGCACAGGGAGCGAAAAGAAATCAAACGGTTCGCGATCTCCGGAAAAGTGTATTTTTCGGCTTACATCAAGTATACATGTCTACCTAGGAAGAATTAAGGGATGCGAGAAAAATAAAGATTGAGAAATATAAAACGCAGTACAAACACTACATTAACAAGTAAGAATCACTAAGAAGCCTGAAGATCCAGCCGTTCAGCTTGTGATTAAACCGAAAATGAGTGTAGCGCGATCAAACAAACAGACTTGTAAACAAATGAACACGGTCGAACTCATCAGGCGGACGGCAAACAAACACTATTACTATCCTGAGTGCAATGTGAACTAATATCTCTGAAAATATTTTACACGCCGTACCATAGACAGACAGGGGGTTTTTCCAGACCGTTGTAATTATTGCCACGGAAAATACGACTGAACTTGATCTGTACCACTTACTAAATTCTCATATCTTTCATTGCTCGCTTTTTTGTGTAATAGCGACGGTATATTCAATTTTATGGAACTGACCGCCTGCGTAGTCAACGAAGCGGTGGAGTAGATGCATACCTGTGCTTGACCGCAATTAAGTCAGTAGTGCATCCTGAAATCCCCGAAATACTTATTCCTATGGCCAGTCGAACTCCAGAGCAATGATATCGTCAATAGTTGGAGTTTTGTGACCTGAGTTGTTAGTTTTCAAAAACGCTCTACTAATTTAATGTCCTCTCCTGTTGTCATTAATGATCTGTAGCTCGCATATCATAAGCATTATTATCAATAGTGAGCTTACAGAACAGAAAACAACAGGAATACACGATGCATTTAGTTTCCCACCCAGCTTCTCTTCACAGTAGTATTCAATCTTGTCGATCATCTTGGTAAACACAGCATCCGGAATGATAAAACCCAAAATATTCACTTCTGATATGAGTTCATCTTAGTCACCACAATAAATACAAACGGTTCCGTCTCTGCTTCACATTCGTCTCATCCCTTTTCTGTGTTAGAAGATTTGGCGTGAGCCACTCGTAATAATTTCCATCCGACATAACTGGAATATTTGTGCTACTTAAAAAATCAAGATTTCACTAGGACTCCATGTACGATTGGTTTTTCCTGTTTTTGAAATATGTACTGTCTTATTTTGATACACACTTCTACTTTACGAAGCTCTCTTTGTGTACGTACGTTACTGAATACTGATGTAATAACATATCGAAATGATCTATTTTTTCGCAGTCTTGTTGTGTATTCCGACATTTCCAACAAGAAATACGTTAGTTTTAGTATAGCTGTGCAAACCATTTCCTTTTGCAAGGAGATATCTCACCGTAAGCCAAATGTTGCTCGGATGCAATTTTCGTTCTTCACAATCATCTCAACCTTCTGTCTGTAAATTTGTATTAGCTAGCATTCACTTAATTGTTGGTATTTTGAAAACTAAGGGTTTATATAAACTTTTACACTGCGAAACTAAATATTCATGAATTATCACATTTTTGAGCCACTCAGTGTCGTACTGTGTCTATCAACTGTTCAAGGGTCTTGTTTACTGTATGGAAGATTAACTGAACAGTCCCTTCATGTTTGCAGATGAATCCTCTACCGTGTTTCATATATCTCAAGATCTAGTCTTTTGATTGTTGGGAATGGTGATGGAATTGATAGCTAAGTCTGATGGTTTCACTGAGTGTGAGGTTCAGTATGCAATAGTCTGAAAGGTAGCTGGAGGTAATCATTTGAATTTCAGGTCAACGGATGAAATCTAACGTACACAGTGGAAATATATGGCAACCCAAAAGAAGTTCTTTGCTGGATTACCTCTTGTCTGTATGATGGAGGTGTCAGGGCTAAAACCAAATCAAACATTTCATCACCGTCTCTGATCTTCGTCGGAGTCCTTCAAGCCGATCTTTCGGACATTTTGCGCAACCCAGTTGGGTAGGTTGATGATTTAAATCTCTGAAACTTTAATAATCCCAGTTAGATATACATTGATCTTGATGCTATTAAACGCTGGTCGAACAAGTAGAATCTTCCTCTCAGTGGTACTTCATTCGACGAGGACTATAGCAATAACTCCATTATTCACGATGATTTTGGTATGTCAAATCCTTCAAAAATCGATCTGAAGAATGATCCAGTTATATGGATATGGTCTAGTATACCAATCTTTCCTCATCACGAAGTGGTTGCAACAAAGGATATTGACGACGAAAGTGGTTACATCTTACATACAAAAAGCGTCTCAGATTCAACAATGCTTACAAAAAAATTACTTGCTGAGTATGCTGATCAAGTCGAGTACGTGTCGCTTAATTTGTTGCCCAGTCTGGAAAAGTCAAAACAGGAATCTGAGCAGCACTAAGTAATCTCGATTTTTGGGAAAAAACAGCAGCTTTTTATAGAAGAAGACAGCATTTACGGCCACTGTTAAGCGACAGGTGTCCTCACGTTTTGGTTGGCCAGTTTGTTGCTGTGTTGTTCCACGACCTTGCATCTGGTAACTTGGTTGTTTGAAACAGGTACGCATTCAACAGTAGCTGATTGCCGTCTATGATTGGTTGGCGCCAGTTTGACTATAATTCCGTCCGTAACAGCTTGTGTGCGACAGCCGACTGTCTGAACTTTCTCTAATTAGGAAACCACTCCAGTCAAATTTCATTACAGTACGTTTGGTTTGAAGAAAAACATAATGCCTGGTAAGCTTGTTTAGCGTAAAGTTACCAAGTTGATGACTGAACTAAGGCATGTAGTTTACGAGTCGCGACGTGAAATTCTGGAACTGTACTCCCGTGAGTTTCGACGACTACGTTGCAAATTAATTCTCACAGACGTTTTCGTGGGCATGAGTCTCAGCGTGCAGTTCTTTGTCTTAGTGACTGATACCGGTCGATGAGGTCATCCCAAGAGGCTTCATAGACTTCTTTCCCGTACCGCTTTTAGACAGCTATTTTTCTTTTGCAGGGTTATCAAACATTGGAATGATCTTCCGTCTGTAGTGGTTAGTTACACCTAGAGCGATAGTTTAGAAAGAGAGTAGATTACCATTGACTAAAATCATCCTGGATTCGAGATCATGTTTTGTTCTTGATACTCGCTTTAATTCCCGAAAGCCATGCTGCGCTCTGCTTTCAGTTACTATCTCTCATGTCCGCAGACGTCTGCTGAATAACCAAACAGGCAAGCGAACTGAATCGGGGCGATTTGAGCCTCCATTCTCGAACCCTTGTACCAATCACCAAATTACTCGATAAATCATTCGTGTATTACAAAGAACAGGCATCCATTAAACATTGTCGACCTTGACACTTAAATGTATGTATTTGTAAAGTTTTCATTATTTTGTATCTCATTGTGCTAACACTGCGTAACTGCTGAATCATGGTAGATTTTTGTTTGACGAGTAAAAACAACAACACAACACGTTCTCGAACAAACTCTGTTACACGTGCTTGCTAGTTATTCCTACGACGCCAGTGGTTGCCATCCAGTTTAGAACATCCTACCTGTTGGATTAACTTTCAGCTCTGTTATTTCGCATCCTCAGCTATGCTTGGAACAATCCAAATACTTTGCAGCGTCATTGGACGCCTCATGAACATTGTCAATCTTTGATGAGTCCTATCCTTGGCTTCACTCGTTATTTTTGTATCGAAAATTATTGTAGTTCACACATCTGTTCCACTACATATTCAAACTCGTAAGTACTCATACTCTCACCCCGGTAAATGGTGAAACGTTTGCAATCAAATTTTTGTACACGATGAACGAAGGAATATCTGAAGCCTAGCTTAGGAATAATCGAATTCTGCTATGCCAAGTAATTTTCATTCATTCACTTTCTTGACTTCCGATAGAAGTCAAAATACAGGTGTGCGATGTGCTCATCAGTCGTCTTCCGTAACATCTGTATGACACTCTAAAACTAGTGGATTAACTTGACTGGAGAAACCCCTACCACTGCAACAGCTGTAAAGTAAATTACAGCTAAGTGACAAGCGCCACTCCACACTACGCTAGGAGATGCAGAGTGGTTTCCACTTGGGCGCAACACTTTTACGGAAGCTATGAATGTAAAATTGGTCGATTTATCCGCACATCCGTACGATTGTAAAGCGGATCTCCTAGAATGCATCTCTTTAGTAGGTCGTTAGACGATATGACGCCCAACCCCTGAGTATTTGCTGCTGGTATACGTACGATACGGTATCAAATCCAGAAGGTATGCAACGTCTCGCTTCTTCTCCCCACCACTTTAGGAAAACGGGGTTTCTTATCAATAATGGCGATTAACGCCGTTGAATTTTTCACCCATACTCATTTCATTATTGTTTGAGGTCTCTGCCAAGGACTTCACTCTTAGTAGACATAATAGCTGAGATCAGTGTAGTTCCACTGAACGGTGTTATAGATTCGAAATCAAGCTTCCCATATTTCTGTACAGCCAGTGAAATTGCCAAACAGACATTCGGTCAGTGGTGGTTGACACTGGATTTGGGTTTTTCGGTGCAATTTTCAGTGGATCCTCACCTCTGATGTCGTACCTTTTACAATCACTAATATCAGTATTTTCGGCGGGTGGACTGTTTAGTGGATACATGACGCCTGTTGTTAATGTACGCAAGTATGATAATCCATTGTGCGCACGCAGTAATCGAAACGATCGGCTCTGTCTACGTAGTTTCCGCAAATTGTCTGGCAGGCAAAACCATTCGCACTAAAATCATACTTGCTACCGTATTCCGCCGGAGCCAAAAGAAATGCCTTAGATGACAGGTATTACTCTCACTTGGTCTTTTAGAGTTCTTGTAAGTGAAACACGAATCAAAGAGTGTCATACAAAATTAACAACTCGCTCATTCGCGAAATCATATGTGGTCTAGAGTCCCTTTGACATTACTTTGAAAACGTTCGCGGTCATGAAGGTCAAACAGTTAAACAGTGTTGTTACTTTCTATTTACTTTTCTAGCAAAAGTGATCAATGGATTGCAACTAACAAGCCAAACCTGATATCCATGCCCATAGGATACAGTACAGTCCTTTTAGTGGCACGTGATGAAAAGGCTGTAACTAGTTCTGACGCTAAACTTTCGTGACAGTCGCTTTCATTTCGTTCCTCGTAGGCCTCCTTATCAGAAACATTTTTTGGTGGCAAGTATGTTTACTGCCACCTTGGAACTAACGTGATTCACCTGATTAGTTTAATATTTTTGATCTATGAAGACGGTCTCATGATCCACAACTGCCATCACAACAATACACATGTCTGCTTGGATTTCTACGTCATATTAGATGTAAATGTACAGCAAAGGTATAGCATGGAGAATTGCATCTAGGGCTAACTTTATATACGTACAAGGTGAGGTTAGGCGCAGCAGAAGCTGAACCATTACGATGTATTTCTATAGTTGTCAGTATGACCACATGAAAAGCAATACTATAATCTACAATGAGATCAAACTAAAAACAGGTTTACGACAGGTTTCGAAAAGGAATCAGTCAGTCAACCAAGAAGCTAACAATAAGTTGATGGATAAATGAACTGAGGAATTTGGGTTTTATGTACGAAAAAATAATTTATAGATCGAGAGCATTTACAAAATTCAAAGTAGAAATGTAAATGTCAGAGGACGTAAAGTGAAGTGTATAAGTTGAAATTACCCCTTTTCCGTCCAATTTACTTCCATTTCTGTAACAATTTTTTTTGAATGTTTGTAATCCATGCAGGTATTTTCCTCGAGCACATTCTCGACAATCAACATTCGAGCCGCTCTTCCATGCAGCTGGAGAGTGCAGGTTAACTGAGAAGCGTGTGGACGCGTTCGCCATTTCAGTTATTGAAGTATACGGGTTTGAAGCCGCAGGTTCAAATAGCCTGAATCCACCTGGTTTGTAGTTTTCTGTATTTAAAATCTGTTTGTTGATCTGCAAAGTGGTGGTGAAATACAGCGTGTCGTAATGGGTTTACGTATTGTGGTACATTCCAAGGGGGGAACAGAATGAGAAACATTACCGTGCTTTTTTAAACGGTGAATCTAATAACCTTATAAAATAATCTATACAAGAACAAACGATGATCTAAGACAATAATTCGTCTCGGTGGTTGGCTGAATACTCTCTAAAAAAGCCTTAGAAGATATCGGAACTAGTTGCTTCTGGTTATACGTTTGGGACTCCGCAGTTCAATATCAGCTACGGAGATTCTTGTGTCAAAGAAAATCTGTACAATCATTAAGGCACTGCAAAGTCTTCAACGTTCAGGTGGATGAACGAGGAATTTCAGATCGACAATCACGTGGGTGATGTTCTTGATACTATCATCTGTCGAGTATGCAGGTGATGGACACCAAAGTGATGAATAAATTAGATTAAAAAATTGACGTAAAGGCTACGTTTACTAGAGATGGTAACGAGGGAGTGAAAATTTGGGAGAATAGAATCATAGTACATGAATGGAAGTCGCAATCATAGCTACCCCTACCTGTGGAACTCGTACCTTCAAGTCCCCGGTCTTACGTTAACACGGTTCAAAAGTCGTAATGAGAATGGAAACGAGTCTGCAAACACACTTTATTCCATGGTTCACTCACCGTACATAGAGGCGGACTCCGACAAACGAAATTTAAGGGACTAGCTAAAGGGACAGGACGGAACCCTTTCTTATCAGCACAACTTGTGGACAGTTATCGAATAGTGTGTAAGAATATACACAAAACCAACCTCCTTTAAGTGGGACCTATGTCCGACCTCAATATTTTTTTAACTGTGATTTGCGATTTTGATAAGTGAACTAAGATGTTTGTGTCTCGTTGAATTAATGTTCAGAATTTGACCGTCAATTTATTTGTCGATTGCTCGCGTTTGCGGAGTGTTTCTGCCCTCTTTTTGCCCTGTTGTCATGTGATAAGTTCACATAACTGTACTTAATAATGAGTGATCTGTTCATCTTTCTTGGTTACCTGGCCCAATCGTGGTTAAAGATTACAGTTGCCAAACAAATATTTGTCAAGCTTATAAACTTACACACGAAACATTAGGACTACACGTTAACATTTAGTCCTAATTAGTTCCGCACATATTGTCGGTAATTTAGAATTTGATTACACTGCTACCCCCTTTGGCTATGAAAAACCAAATACGTTTGTGACGAATTTACACGATGCATGCAATTTTTCATTATGAATTTTGCGCAGTGGTTAAGCCAGTCAACTAGGAACAAGGGTGTATGCAAGTCTCACATTCACAGGATATATGCAACTTTCCTTTGCCAATGGCTGCAGAAAAATCCTCTCTGTTGGGGCACTTGTCATTCGCTCCAACAGTCCTGTTGTCCCATCTCATGTGAGTAAATGAGTATGCTGTTAGGAGATGTTTGGAGGAGTCGCGCATTTTACGATGAATGTGCTGCTGACAACCTTACGTTCAGATTACCTGGGGCAGTCACTGGGCTATAGATAACTGCTGATACTTCCGTATACATCCGGTTGGAATACTATAGCTGGTGAAATACAGACAAGTAGATCGAGGCTACTGTGCAAGGACACTAATATCGAAGCGGAACCAACTCACATACAGCTGTGCATTAAAGATCTATCGCTGATAATAGCGTGTAAGATGTCTTGCGCATTGACATTTCGTTCGCATCTCATCGGTTGCTTTTGCGAAATTAACATACACATTATATAGTGAGGGAGCAAGCAGCCAGGCAAAATCGATATAGTCATGTCTGAGACAGTCAATCAGGTGACCAAAGCGGAAGCAGTAAGATGCAGCTGAAGCGTACTGATTATCAAGAACATGAATAGAATTGCTGTGGATCAATTGGGTAATAGGAGTCCAAAGAGAGAGAGAGAGATAGTTCGAAACAAAACAAAAATTCATACAGATTGAATGGAATTGGTGAGATAGGGTTGGAAAATCTATACGGATCAAACGGAATTAAGAGGATGTACATCGATTTATACTGATTAAAAAAGATAACGTAATATGCATTTAGAATGGATAAGAGTGGTTCAATAGTTGTTAGATTGTATAAAGAATACACCGGTCTAAAGGGTTTGGGT
>LUCH01005656.1:0-23840 GCA_013368495.1 Paragonimus heterotremus | reverse complement strand
TTTTTCAAGTTTATCAGTGGGAACCAGTGTTTCAAACTATTCGATCTATCGCTAGTCAAGTCTAACCCGGTACAACTATTTTAGTGCGCGGCGCACTAAGTTGTTTTCCCAGGTGCAAGTTTAACAGATGCGAAATGTAAAAAGGTCGTTGAGAGGAGAGACCAAATATTTGTTACACGAAATGTACAGCGGGTCTCTTATAACGCTAGAAATGGCAACGACACGTAAATTAGCTAGAGAGGCGAGAGACCGGCAGTCGACACGTGTTTGACACATATGTGCGTTCGGGTTCGCTCCACAGTCACATGACATGCATACAAACAAGTGGACAACATGCATCATGTGAACTTTCTTAATAGCCTAGGTACAATATGCAACTATTAGTTTTGGAACTATTTTACACATCATACCGCAGGCAGGTCAATGAACTCTCCAGGTCGCTACAAAATACCTGACGCATTACTAGAACAATCGATCTGCATTTTGGAAAGGGCGGAACGTGAAAGTCCGTGTTCACCCGGATTTGAAAGTCCAGGACGGTACACGTTTAGTGAAACATCGGTACCAAGATATGTAAAATGCAAGCGAATCTGACTGCATTATATATGACCTAAAATAGACCAGTGATTAGTAAGGCGACTACTGTATTGTAAGGGTTATTCAAAATATTAGTTTACGTGCATCAAAAGCTGCTTGCAGCACAATTCACACAGTTGTGCTGTAATTGTTTGTCTGTTCTTCCGACATCTTAGGCGGATGCCGCTGTTTAATTGACGGACTGCCTTTTTAAATTACGCAACTGTGCTAATGAAAAGTATCAGTGGATGGTAATATCCGACGTCAGAAGGCGATCAAATGTGACATCCCTGAAAATCTGGCGTCATTTCGGCAATCTCGCCTAATGATTTGAACATCGTTGATTCTCGTGACGGAAGTGATCACGAACTCTGACTCGTTTGTTTTAACCGACTGTTAATTGCTTTATCCTTCATTTGGCGCCGAGACCGAAAACAACAGTAGTTGGGTTTTGCGTTGTACCTGCTTTTCCTGTTTGATCGATATTTAACCGTCTTATGGCGATAAATGATTATATATTGAATAATACAATTTTCAGCTACTGAACTTTCCTTGTACATGCTGGTTCAAAATAAGCGGGAGTCATCGATTTTTACAGAGTAACTTAACATTCGGTAAAATAGTACTGTTACGGGGTGCTTTGGGTTACAGCTAAATTGCAACTGTTGACCCATCATCTACTGACATGTTGTAGTGACCTAAAGATACCCCCGGTCTGTCTGCTGTACGATGTGTAAAATCTTTACCAAAATCTTAACTCATATTGTACATGGTACCTTAAGAATGTTTGCTTGCCGTCTGCTTGATGCATGCGACCGCGTTTGTATGGGTACATGCTGGTCGGCCTAAACGCGCAAATCGCGCCATACACGTTCTTTCGGCTTGCTCGCGCGCTCGGTGGTCAGATCCTTAGCCTCCCTAGCTGCTTCGTGTATCGGTGTCGTTTAGCGCTGATCCCGACAGATTGTAATTATCCCATAATGTGTTTTCGGTCTCCATAATTATCGGCACTTTCATTTCGCGTCTCGTATTGCTGCGTATACCTGAGAAAGTGTTAATTTAGTGCACGTACGCACTAAAATGTTCCGACGTGGTATCGTTGAACGTCACAATGCAAATATAGTGACCAAAAGCAGTCTGGATGAAGCTACGCGAAAAATCTGTTGTTCTCAGTCCATTTTGGAAGACATCCAGATGGATAACTTCAAAACAAATACCGGATGACCCTGCTAGAAGGATGGGGAGGATTTTCAATGCTAAGTCCACTTCTGTCTGTCGCTTTGTGGGATAGCTGCGTCAGTCGTGTAGATAAGCCACCTCGTTTAGTGCCCTTCTACTCCATTCCTCGCTTACGTGCTGATTTTATCTTTTTTCCAGTGTGACCGCAACCACAGCGTAGGTTCATTCCATGAACTTCCGCTGATTCCGCACGCAAATCTTTCCTAATCCTAACAACCGTTGTACCATCCACTTATGGTTTATGTGGCTCGTAATCTACCTCATTTTCCATCAAGAAGCCAATAGGATATTTAGTGACTTGTTTGAACTTGATTGGTTTTTATAGTAATATACATAACTGTCCGATGCCTCCTAATGCATTTGGTTTCCTCCGAACGTTGTCACTGTGAACTGTTTGGGACAGAGTTGCTGCCATTCTTAACAGAAAAATTCAAAGTTGTTTGAAAATTTGTCAAATGTGCATAGTTGCGTAGCCTCAGCACCTTTGTCCTTTCTAGAGATTGGTTTTGAATATAATTAGACACATCCGGACGGATGATAAGGCTGTGTTGAAGTGGACCAGGCTTTGGTTCGATGATTCCCGAGAGGGTGGAGATGAAACAGTGTAATTCAAAGCAACACAGACATTTGAATACGTCGGTCAAACACAAACCAAGGTTGATTTTTAGCTGTTTGACGTTTCCTGTGTCATGACTTTTACTGAATTATGTTACTTTGTGCAATCAGGACGTTATTGAAAGCAAAAATCTTGACGTGGATGTGACTCAGTGTTCAAATATGATGATACAGTCGTGTCTATTGTGAGTTCAGTGACGCAGTAGTCAACGCGGTTGTTTTATGAAAGCGTGTCTGGAGTTCTTTTCGACAGGGGTTGACTGGAAAGTCGATGAGAATGTGACAGCTGCGGTCACCTGTGAGTGATGTTTAATCTGTATGAATTATAAGATTATACGAATCACCCCCTGATCGCAAATACCAGGTATGCCTTCTCAGTGTGTTTTCACGCGGTTGGATAGAGTCTATCTTCATGAAAAATGGTCTATTCTTCGAGATATCTTCGAAAAGTAATTTGTGATTTTGCTCTTCATCCCCTCGGGCTGTAAAGCGTAAAAACCTAATTTTGGCGCACGTTTCTCCTCTGTCTCTAACTGGTCTATTTCACTTTTGATGCACCAGTTCAGATGGGATTATTCTAGGGTGTTCAAGGACTATTATAGCGGGAAATCGAAATCACCACAACGTACGCTATTTTGTTCCAGTTGCTTTACCTGTTCTTTTTCCATCTCTCACAGTGCATATTGTCAACGTCGTGTCAATTGGTCAAACATTGGAAGACTCTCGTGAAACAGACTAATCAGTATGTATCTTTTCATTCCCTAATCTGTATATTAAATGTCACGTGTTACATAAACATTCCTACCCGAATTCTGCCTTCCGTCTTCTGGCTTGCGTGGTACACTATATATGCACGCAAACGTTGGTCTGTTATTTTGGTTTTGGTTTGAGAGTCAATACATTCCCAGTTGAGGGTTAAAGTCTTTTGTGTTCTTCTGGGGATTTTGGGTGCCGTGACGTTCTGTGCTACGAGTCCGTGATTGGTATATTCGTGCGCTAGTCATTTTTCGTTGTCATTGGGCAGCGGGTCATAACACACAAGGCTGATTTTTAAAGCCGCTTTGATTTTAGTTTTAAATCTTATTGTTTTGTGTTATCTCTTTATGTGTGGGTAACTGCCAAATGGAAGTGACTGACACGGATTGAATGGTTGTGATAAAACTGCCAATTTGACATTCTCATACTATGTTCCGTTCTGCGCTGTCTGAGTTGCCCAGAGGCACGCCGATGTAACATTAGTCACTTATGTGTGCATAGTTAAGAATTCTGAACCCGATGCTTATCGATAATTTGCTTCTTACCCACCGATTCAGTAATTACTCTTCGTGTGTTCAGTCTAATTGGGTAACTACACTTCCGGTAAATAGTAAAATATTTTGGATATTATTTATGTGATTTTCGTTTGCTTCGTTTATCTGTGCGTGCTTTAAGCAATCGTGAGTGCATCCTTTAGTGTCATGTAGCTAAAGGGAACTTGTGACCCGTTCATGTATGTTTGATGATATAGTTGACTACAGCTGACCGAATTGTTACCATGAGATTCGTTGCTTCAGTTTTTCTGGATTATTTTCCTCAGCGAACTGACGGGAATGACGGTGAATACTTGCTTGAATAGTATCCCCATTTTTATGCTTTTTGTGCACCTTCCACTTTGATATTTGCATGTTATTCACGAAACTAATATTATGTTTTTAGAACGACGGGTCAAAATTTAGCATAGCACCGCCTCAGGTAACGATCTACCAAGAATTAGTGCCCAAAGTAAAAAACGTTCAGGCTTTCTGGTAATTGTGCTGGGCAACGAACAGTACGTGCGTTAACCCACGAAAGTTACTGTGAGAAATCGCGCACGCCCTAAGCTAAGCTCGAAGGCAGGACAGTGGATAAGTAGGAAGTGGGCCAGTTCTTCACTGTTAGGTCTCGTCAGACAAGCGGCAACTACGATTACCTTATTTGAGTTGGGCCATTCTTCACCAAGTGTTTTAGTGAAACCCTACTACCGCATGCGCTGTGACACAGTGGGAAAGCCGGATGGGATTTTAGGGACTCGCGGTATACAAGAGACTAGCAAGAAATTATTCCTACTGTAGTGACCTGCGATTGTGTAGCTTCTCTAAGGATCCCGGCTGCAACCGTGTTTTCCTGCTTGTCTGTTCTGTACGCATGACTCTGTGCACGCCTGCTATAGGAAGCCTGGTACGAACTCAGTACCACCCACTTCAGTCATGAAACTAATTGCACACGGCGAATGCTTGTCCTTTTCCCAACAATTCATTTATTATTTCATTCTTTAGGGCCGTTCAACCCGGACCTATTCGAGCGTTGTTTAATGCACCCGAATGTTCCACACGCTTTTCGCCTGGCGCGCCTTCGAGTGCCGCCGAATGAGGCTGTAGCCAATCTCGTGCTTCTTTTCTTTCCTCTCTTGGTTGTTGCCGTTGGTCCTAGACTTAGCTAGAACTAATTACTTATCATGTTTCCAAACGTTACTGGAAATATAACGTTTGTTTCTTAACCCAGCTGCGTTATCTAGTTCGATGCCTGTTGGGACTACGTTTCGGTTGTTCTTGAGTAAAGGCGTTTTAAATTGTTACCGGACGAGGGCCTAGCGCATACCTACTTGTCCGCCACATTACTGTGGAATCCAAAAGAACAAAATGCAATTGAGTATGAACAAAATTTTCTAATCGAATAAAGGCCCGTACACAGTCCGTCTTATTGTCTGCTTAACTACCACACTAATATTTCAATTCATCCGTTTTCCTATCTCATGGTGATCGGCAACACTCAACAGCTCATTAAAAGATGTGTTAATACATGAAAACCGATCGCAAACTACACGCTGTACTCATGCGTATTTACAACCCATCCCCAAATGTTGTTATTTGTATTAATGCATAGGTTTTGTATACATATTGTTGAGGATGGACATCGTGGTATCAATACATGCTGCTAAATGTTGAATCTGATTATATATCGTCCGAGATTATTAGCAAGCTAATGGGTTGGCTTTTGTGTGTCAGAACCTCAGTGCATCAAATAACAAAAGTATAACTGCATATGTTGATGAGAATAATCAAGCATGCTATTTGAGTCACTGCACAGCGTGCAAGGATCAAAGTTTAAGGGATGACTTGTACTTAACATGCCTGACATAGTATATCTGAGATGAAATAAGAGTGTATTTTGACAAACTTGAGTAAATACCTGTAACTGTTAATATGTCCTACCAAACCTGCGGACCTGCAACGTAGGTGCACGTCAGCCAACAATCTACAGTGAATGACGCAGTCAAACGTCACCACATATAAGCTCATGATACACACTGGTTCAAGTACGCATTACTGTATTTTATACAACGTGGCTGCTTACAATGCTTTTAAGATGTAGAATATACTCCGTGTTGGAACTGGTCCAACAGAATAATACCCAATCTGTGCTAACTATCGAAAACCGATCGACAATGAAAAACAAGAACTCAGTGCGGTGATCCTCTTGTATTTGTATCGACCCTCGAAAGTAGAGTGTACAGAGAAAGCACGTCAAGCTAGCGAGGCCCGGAGCGAGTTGTGATTGTAACCGCGGAAGGGGGGTTACAAAAGGGATAACTTGACTAAAACAAAAGTAGGTGAAAAACCAAAATGATTATAATTGTAAAAGTGAATGCGACTATCAAAAATATCATTTATTATAGTCGCTACATCCCTAAAATTCAAGCTGTAGGTGCTGCATAAGTGCTAGAGCGGAACCTTTTTTCAGTCTATTTTATTTTCCTATTAACATGTATAATTAGTACCCCCCTTTTACACTATCTTCTCGTTCCCCATCCCGATCTAATGCGTTGCAAAGCAACTTTCTTATTTTCCACTCAACCTCTTTCTCATTGGAACTGTCCAAACAGCCGCTGGAAATAGCGTTTAACAAGTAGTAACATAAATCAAACACATGTTCCTAAGTTTCATAGCTCTCGTGAGCTTGGGATTTCAGAGTAAGATGAAACCGGAACTTTTATAACATCTTCTATGGCTGTTCCTATAAGTACACGTCATTGAAGCCAAAGCAGGAGTTGAACGCAGCCAAGCAAACCTAGGTCAACTAGCCCTGTACTCATGAATACAACTGCGGGCTAAGCAGCAATGCCCGCGTGGCCGAAACAGCAGTCCCCGCTGTAGCCAGGTGATGAGTACGATAAACCGATGTGAAATGGGCCGGATGAATTTGAAGGTAAGGTCCAGTGATGGAACCGAGCAAGGGGAAAATTGGTGGGTAATGAGCATATAGCATAAATCGAGGGGTACTACTAGGTAGGGTAGGGTAGGTAGAGTACTACTAGACGTATGGAAAAAGAGTAGTTCGCAACCGGCGAACGTGACGCCTACGTTGAGAACCCCCGACTGATTGTACAACCACTGCATCCTCTGGAAGAGTATTCCACTGATTTACGACGTAGCGAGAGAGACAGAATTTAACTCACAAGTGATCAGGCGGAGGTTTACGTAAGTTTGTGATGCGTCGACGGGGAGCGTGCAACCGTGTTGGTATAAACTGAGCAGAGGGGTTGCTGGACTGATGGTTTGCGTGTAACCCTCTACGGTCCACTTGTTCGGGAAAGGTCACGTTGAACAGCATAAGTAACGTCCAGCGTAGAAGCTTACGAGTGTCAGTACCCGGCATTCGCTACAATTCCGCCACCACACCGTGTTACTGGTCCGAATCTTCCAGTTTTTAGCTGAATAAACGTAGCTGATTAGTAAAAATTGTCCAGCGTAGAGCAACGTGTAGAGTTCGTCTGGATGCGCTTGCTGTGGGATTTTCTACCGGTTGCCCTGTATCCTTCATTGTCTGAATATCTGCTGCAACGATGATTAAACGTTTTCCCGAGGCAGCCACAGCATCTAGAAACTAAATGATTAAGTAGTAATACAAGCTACAAGAAATTTGGCGGATGGTTGAAAACCAAGCGGCTTTATTGCTTGATGCCCACATGCTACTCGTGGGTGCGACGTAGTTAGTTGGGAATGGTACAGTTTGGTATGGATAACTAATAGACATAAGGGTTCACGTAATGCAGTGAATTTGTTGTAACAGTTGTTGAAGTGAGATGCTTCAACACTGCGGCCTGAGGCAGCAGGGACTAATTCGTCATGCACGCTTTCCACCGAGTGAACCTGACTGCATCTATCCATGTAACCATCCTGTTAATCTTCAGAAGAGGCAAGTTAAAGTAAAACTCTAATATCACCGCGGAGGAATATGAAAAAACACCTATTCATGGATGGCCGGTGCGGACTGGATTGCGTTGGTTTGGAGGTGGTGACTGGTTGTGCAAAACCGGATTCTTCGAATAAGTCTTGTTTCAGCTCGACAATTTCTGCACACGCAGTCAGAGGGTGTTATTCTGTAGTACGCTCTCATTCGGTCGTTTGTCACATCATACGTCAGTGAATGTTTCTGTTTTAAGCGCCAGATCGCTTGACCGTTGTTTTGTTATCATCCACTCAGTGCAGACAGCTGCGGTGGAGTCACCTGAAATGAAAAGCACAATAAGTTACATTTGTAGAACTTGTGCTTTCAGTGGGTTGTTTATGGTCTGATACGTGTATACATCCTTTTAATACAGAAAGTCAGGAGGAGAGAACATGGTATCATGCTGTAGTTAATAAAAGTGGGTAGAATGGAATGAGCACGTTATTGCTTTCATAGAAAACGAAAGCGTTTACTAACATTAATGCTAACTGCTTTGGTGTGCAGAGTTTTACAGTGAACTGTAACTAATAAACAGATTCGCGGAATCATGGAGCTGGTCGAAAGCTGATGATGCGCTTCCACGAAGTCCATTAATAATTGAACTAGGCTGAAATGCAATAGTCTGTTCCGATGTATCGTCAGTAACGGAGTAATTGTTGGGAGCGCATATAGGATATATGGTATTACTAAGATGTCTGCCGGCTGCTGTAAAAGCCTTGCGCATACTCACTGTCGCATCGACCTCATCTATGACGACACAGACGTTCACTTTCCGAAGGCAGTCGGGTCCAGTGAGCCCACGGAATATTTTTTCGGCAGGTTCATAAGGTTGACGATGAGTGTTCTTCATAAAACGCAAATTGATTCAGTTGGTTCCAGTAGCCTGTGTAACAGAGCATCTATCATCAGATGACTTAAGCAATTCAGATTGAAAACATCATGACGGTCACAAAAACATAAGCCAACCGTATAATTAAATGAAAAAATAACAGTTCCTTGAAAGATGTGTAGTTATGGGGCAAAAGAGGTGGGCACAAAATATTCTACGCAAATGGATATTTCTATAAGTGGCCTTACTTATCTAGCCCCAGTAGTTCGTCCGGTACCAAAAGATCAAGACGAACTAAGAGTTTCCTAAACATCGCTGTTTTCCAGCCTCCAGATGAAGCTACGGTTGTAGAGTGTTTGAAAGTCGACTGGCGTGCGGCGTGTCTTTTCATATTGGGTCACGCACGAAACGAACATAAATGGGATTCACGTGATACCCAGCATAGCGTGGGTAGGACACCGAAAGACTGACAGGAGGCTTCACATCTGAATAAACAAGGTACATATCCCATCACGAGGAAAGCTTCGAATCATGTCAAACGGAATGGGGAGAAATCTCAAAACACCATTGTGATGACATACATTTTATGGCAACCAATAATGTTATCCGTTTTGTCGAGGGAATCATACTTGTAAACCTCACTCCGCGTCCTATAAGCAGATCACGCCGGATGCAATGGTCAACGAAAATAACCGACATGAAATTCATTCTGCCTAATGAAGCAGCCAAAATAGTGAAGGGGACAACTGAGAGGACATTAGTGTTATTTGTACTGTTTCTTGATAGCTTATCCCGATTTGGTCCCACAATGTTATGCAGTTCATAGGCGCACACCACCTATTACCTCTGTTTATTCCGCCATGAAGCCAAACTCCTTGAGTTGCAGCGAGACATTCCGAGATCGCAGGATCGGATGTCGGCAATCTCTTTCCAGCAGTTACAGTAAGCACTAAAAAAAATGAAATCTTCATCCGATTTGAGCTTGTTTGTTTAAGCTGCTTAAACGGTCTATTGCGTTTACCTGACCGTTTACCTAAACCTCCGCCTGGAGGTCAGGTGAGCTTGCGAAGTAATCCTTATTTGTGCGTATAGACCTTCTTCCTTGTGACTCGAAAGACTGCCTAAAGAAGCGAAATATATAAATTCAAGGATTATCGATTAATCAAGTGCGTTTCAATGTTCATCGTATGTGAGTTGAATCGTTTGAATTCAGTATTCATCAATATATTTCTGGGTGACAAACCTGTTGTCTGATCTGGCAACTCATGAAGGGACTGATCGCACTGAACACAGCCGCCAGCAAACCAGTCGTTATCGTCAAAGAGTTCAAGCGTGATTTTGAAAGGTGGGCTAATAATTTCTCCCCAGCTGTTACAGGGTTTTTCCAATCCACTCGTCTGAACCTTCTGAGACATCAGCTGGCTTCGAAGGACTAATTCAACGATGCAAACGGACCAGGCAGCTGATCCTTAATCGGTTCCAAGAAACGTGCCCAATTTTTTTGCCGAATTTGAGCCCAGTTATCCACTCACTGTTTCAGATAACATAAAATTGCGGACTCGGAAAACCATACACATCACATTAATTTCTGAATAAGGGAAGTCCAACTTTCACAGGATGCTACATACCTCTGCGGATCCCGGTCGGTTTGTTTATTTTTGGTCCACTGTGGTGGACTACCAGGCAGGAGGTGCGAGTATTCCAACTCTCGGCGGAATAACTCAACGCAGGGAGAGGTGCATTCAAAAGCCTAGAGCGGGTGAATCAAGAACAACTTGGGCGACCGGATGAATCGTCGCTCGACTGGATCAGACCAACGGGCGAGGCATAGCAGGCAAAATAGGATGGACGACCAAATCGGAGGCGCGATTATTCCAACATTCACAGGAATATCTCGACACGATCGTGGAGTACAGTCAAAGCTGACAATGGGCAGATTAGGGACAACACGAAATTGGACCAACGGAGGAAGAATGGTAGGCGAAAAATCCCCGGATAGAAGGCGCCGATCACACATGCAAACCGGACAGAAGTGCACATGACGTGTGAGCGGAAACCGGGGGTGTTGTGGACTTGAATTGTGGTTCAAAATCGCGAGCGTGCGTATGGCGTGGTAACTAATGATTTGGACAGTAAAGATTGTGCTCTATTGGACGCCTCGTTGATACGTTATATTTTAATCATCGATCGTCTCACTCGCCTGGTTAATTCTACCTTGTAAACCCTTCAAGGAAAAAGCAGCAGTTCATCGGTATATTTCACAAAGTACATTAGTTCGTTTTGAAGCACTTATAGACAATGGCCCAAATTCATTTCTCCAGAGACTGGGAAACTCGGGCTTCAAGTGACCAGGCGCTATATCATTACTTTGCGAATCGAAAGCAGTGCACTCATTTCGGTGGTCTAGCTTTCTGAACACTTTCTACTGGCTCTAGTATTCTATAGAGCATAATGCTCTATCCTTTCTCAAAATCACTTTATACCGAATCTTTCTTAACTGCCCATTTGTAGGCAAACATACGGATGATGTGGTGCTTGGCATCAAACACTCAACTAAATTTTTTCTTCCGCCTTGTTGGACACTGTAAATGGACTAGCAAGTTAGTCGGATTTCCGAAATTTGTTTGCCATCTCTTTCGAGATGACCTAGAAAACTGAACATTATTCGCGCAAGGTTGTGGTTAGATGTCTGGATACGGCCATTTGCTGTCGTCTATTATGAAGTTACCGGCTTTGTGGTTATCACGTTAGTTTCACAACCACGATCCGGAGTGCAACTTTCGATCAAGAAGAGGATATACACCACTAATGAGCCCTAGTACGAATAAAACCGGGTCCCATTGTTTTCTTTGGAAGTATGTTAGCCGAAAGGTTTGTTTGAATACGAAGGCCGCAACCAAATGTTAGTGGTGTTGAATACGGAATGGTGTGCCCCGTTAAACCTGCAGACTACGTGTGCGTGACTGTTCGGCAGGTCCGATTACCTGATTGGCTGTTCGCTGCACTCCAGTGGGCTCGTAACCTTGCGCTTGTCTGCCTGATTGAATTTGTCATACTATTTTCCTGGATGAACAGGCGAGCTTGAGCCTGAGCATGCCTGTATGTTGATACTATCCAGTTTACGATCTCATCGTGCGATCGTCCTTGGTTGCTTTTGCGTACAGTTTCTATAGTGCATTTGTCCCCCATGTAACAACATAATACCGCTCCTCAACCGTGTCTGTCTTCTGAATTCAGGATACGAAAGTTGCATAGTCTCCATGTCGAGATACACGAGATTTATCGATAACTGCCGTAGGGCTTTTGGGTCACAACATAAAATAATTTACACTCTCAACCATCTACTGAACATCCAAATGTGTTAGTGTATTTTTGCCTATGAATCGGAAGCAATGTACGAAGTTTCTATTATCGGATCCAAGCGTCCTGTAAATAATGAACACTGCCCCAGCTTTTGTTACCTGGAGATCTGGGACTGGTACTGAATAATATAACGTGGCCATCTCATTTTACTGATAATTCCGTTAGAGTTTGAAGGTCATCACTGCGCTTAAATTTTCCCTGCTTTTTACAACAGTTGGTGAATCGAATTGTCAAAACCCAGGTGCTTCCTAACTAGACGAATTATTCAACATTAATCTTTCGTAGTTTGTCACCACCGCAGTGACGGTTCCCGAAAATAATTTTTCGATTATTTTGTATGAACACTTTCAGCGAAAAACATCCGACAAAGCGGACTTCCTCTTTCCGTCCTTTGACGATCAACACCAATTACGGCATTTGGTTTACTTCTCCGAAAATTTTATAGACGTCACTAACACTGTCACTGAGGTATATCTGATTAATCGTCCTCCGTCTGCTGAGAAACTGACTATACGGGAAGCTGAAAATTAATCTCGCGGGGTACATTTATCATATCATTGTCTTGACTCGATTTGACTTAAGTTCACGGCACGTATAATTGCTGGTCGCGCGAAAAGTGAACGTTCACACATGAGTTCTTGAATGGGAGGTCAGGTTTGGACATTGAAGTTACGAAGTTTTATCTAATTTCATAAAGAACTGTATTGGTGACCTGCCATTATACTGCATATTCAGTGAAAACTACCATTTCAAAGTTAGAATCGTTAAGGACTGGTTGCAATTTTATACCTACTTACGTACCCGGTCCAAACGGGGGCCATAACACGTTTCAACAGGTTTCCGTTACGTCCCCGTGAATTTGTGGTCTTTCAGGGGGATCGGAAAACGATGGGCTGCTAGGAGTTCGTGCGACCGCACACCATCTGCTGGAGAAGTCACATTTCCAAGGACCGAGACACTGCAAACACAATTAGGGGTGAGTTAAGTAAAACCCTAATTCAACATAATGGTGCAGCGACCTGGTGATTTCACTGGCCTGCCTGCAGCATGATGTGTAGAACCGTTCCACAACTCACAGTCGCATATTATATCTAGGCTATTAACAAAGTTTGCACGGTATATGCTGTCCGATTGTTGGTCAGCATACCATGTGACACACTTCCGGTATACTCGCTTGTCGACAGCCGGTCTCTAGCCTCTCTAGCTGATTTGCGTGTTGCTGCCATTTATAGCACTGTAAGGAACCTCCTGGAAACTTCGTCAAATAAATACTCGGCCTCTACTCTCAACGACGTTTTTGCATTTCGCGCCTGGTGAAGTAGTATCTGGGAAAATGACTAGGTGCTCCATGCACTAGATTAGTGAGCCAGTCCGAAAAACTTATTTTTCCGCAGGAGTACCTTTTGTATAACCGTGATTTACTATTTTTTATCGTTTGCGCATATTCATTTTCAACTCGATTCAGTACCCTTTCCATTATTATGAAGATTCGATCCCACGTCGAACCAGATGTTCCGGTCATTGCGCTAGCCGTACCGTTTTCACGCGACTAAGATAATAATCCTGAATCGTGGTTTGCTCAGTTGAAAGCCATGTTCGGGCTACGGAAAGTTAGTTCAGAGTTAACCTGTTTCCACCAAGTAGTTGGGGCACTGCCATCTCACGTTATTGGCAAAGTGGACAATATTCTGGAGTTACCGAACATCACGAAACCTTACGAGCAAAAACTAGTCGTAATTAGGCGTGTTGATGTGTCAGGCCGCCAGTGTATTTCCTAGCTCCTGAGCTGAATAATCATGCTGAGATTCATTATTACATATTTCTGATTCTGATTTATCCAGAAAATAGACTCGCTATTCAAGTGCGGTTGACATGCGACATTAACAACGTCTGAATATGCAGTGTGCGTTCACGCTAGTAGATGCCCCACCCGGTTGATATATGCTATGAACGTCTCAGAATGCAGCATCCATTCACATCATTAGCTGCTTCAACCTGTTTAACTTGTGCAAAGAACAACGTCTCAGAATGCAGTATGCGTTCACACTAGTAGCTGTTCCACCCGATTTACTTAAGCCATGAACAACGTCTCAGAATGCAGCATGCGTTCGCATTAGAAAATGCTCCTGTCGAAAGACGTTTACTGTCAACAACGTGGAGAACGAACACATGCGGGATGGGATGACAAAATTGTATTTGAAGCGGTCGGAGTACAAGCTGGTACTCATCTTAGATTCCGCTTATTGTCATGTTGACTGGAATATTTTTCCGCACCGTGACAGATAATTGGTGTTCTAAACGTCAAGTAATGGCCGACTGGAAAATATAGACCCCCGGGTTTTCGACCGGCAGCTTCAGTTCGTCTGTTTCTGCCCGGTGTACAAAACGGTGTAGGCCTAGACCTGGCTCCTGTCTGGTCACCCGTCGGGCTGGAGTCAGTCTGCACCACACACTGGAGTCGGTCCGACTTCGGTTTGGCCAGACAGGCAGTCGGCCAACGAAAAATCTGCCAGCTCATTGGCTATCGGTTGTACAATGCGAGCACTGGCTAAAACTACTCTTCACAACAAATTTAATGCTTTTACACCCCGAGTATAAATCTAAGCCTCACGACTGAAACCTCCACATATAACGCACACCTCTGAGCATACACTTAAGAGAGTACATCAGCAAATAGGCCTTCGTAGTCTACGCGCGAACCGCGCTGATGGAAGCAGATACGCTTGTCTTTGTTGCATCCCAACGGACGCAAAAATAAGAATTTTCGGGACGGGAAAATACATGTTTTGCGGGATGTAAACAACAACGTTCTTCTCATTTACTCGTCCAGGTTCGCTGTGTGCTTTGCTGACTCACTAAAAGTAGCAACCTGATATCAGGACATTACGAAATGGAATCACACATTGCCACTGAAATCGTTCCTTTTATCACGCGACGTTAATCTAGTGGGAAACAACGCGGTAGAGTTAACCCCTAAAGATTCTCGATGATACAGTGAGACGTTGTACCTTTTTTACGCCGTTTCATGTACATCGAAGATGGAAACAACAATAGGATGGCCTCATTTTAAACAGTTTCTAAGAACGACATTTCGCCGATGAGTGTCTGTTTGAAATCCTGCAAAAAATGAAAGGTATTTTAAATATCGTATAGTCAACGAAGCTGGAAACCTTGTCATACAAGTTTCACTATCAAATATAATAGTACTCTTGCTGAAGTACGATGGCAACGTTGTATAGTAGGATATTTCCATTTTGATGGCCTATTCAGAACTCAGCAAAATTCAACATTCATTTTATAAGATAAGGTAATCCACCTCGATAATAGCAATGAACGCACTTATAAGACTGGAAACAATGGGCTAACGCCAGTAATGGGTTATTTTCGCAAAAATGGTGAAAATGTTTTCACAACCAAACCAATTTTTCTGGCACTTAATCGATGTGTTTCAATAACCTCATTACCACTTATTATTTATAATTGATGAACTGTAGGTGATTTACCTGAAATTTTAAAAACTGAGCGTCGGTCATATTAACCAGTAGCTCATCGGCCGTTGGGAGTATGAATTTATCCACCACGATCTGTCTGTCTTCCGCCTCTCAGTCATCGCATATTAGTATCGTATTGCCCTTTTGCAGCACCGTGTTTATGGGGTGAACACATTTGGAAAAGTTGATTTGTTTGACCAGTTTGTTCGAAAACACCCTCTCTATGACGGCAGTCATTGATTCCTGTTTGGCCGGAGGATTCGGGCGCGGTTGTGTTCTCGGAGGGGCGGAATCGAATTCCATCTCAGTAGTTGTCATACGCCGGTGTGCACAATTCGTCACCGTTTGGATGTCAGGTGAGGAGAGATTAGGCTCTGAAAACCCGTGTTGTTGCTTTCCAGTGAGAGTAGAATTACGCACTGAGTAGAAGGGTTCTCGGCTCACTTGCACAACCTGACTAGATATAAACTGCTCCAACGATTCCAGAACGTCGTGTTTCAGCTGGCGAAACCACAATGTTTCTGTGATCACGTTTGTTCTGCACCTCCATTCCTGGTCAAGTACAACAAGAGCATCGTTTAACGAAATTCCTGACTGCAATTCAGGTGCGGAGAGGTGACGTTATCCTTCACTGCTCAACAAGTGACAATCCTTTAACTTCAGGCTCTCACTGAAAGTGGTATCAATCGGTAGCAAATCCGAATAGTAGTTTGTAAATACAGTTTCCCACGGTGTCCATTCACTTTCGGTTGGATGTATGGTATCATCACGCCACTAAGATTTCGGATGTTACAGATTGGAATTTATCGGATACGTTTAACGCGAAGCCAGTGTTATGTTCGTATGCGTGCGCCATCAACAATAAGCCTTACAGGCCCTAACAAAAGTAGAGAGAACACGGGACTCAGTAGAATTACAAACTACATTGTCCAATTTACAGGTGGTAACCTCACTATAATGCGTATGGACGAACGAGTTGTTGATCGTTGAAGGTGCTACCGATCAGAAGGCAGTTTGAGTCTTAGCACGAGCGTTGAGTACACAAGCGGCCTTGACGTGTATGCAAAAAACGGGGTGTCTTACGGGTCCGCAACTATAAGAAAGCAATGTGATGTTCGTTAGACATCAGATGGATTCATTGAAGAAATCTGAAGCACTTTGTGTTTGTTCAGCACAACATCATCAAGCAATACTGGAAACTTTTCCGCGGATAAGTAACAAATAGTTGTTTACAAGCATGCATGAGCCGAGATTCTTTCGTTTGCACACAATTGTGTGTAAGAATAGTACATTACCACATCAGAAGTCGCGTCCAGAAAACGACAACCGCACAAAAAGCGACTCAGTTTCATAACTGAAGACTCATTGTTTGCTCAAAGGACGCAAGTATCATCCACAAGTAGTCTGCGCCAGCAGATTTACCAGCTCCCGAATGAATACATCACTACGACGGTCACAGCCACGCCATACGATCCAGTACATCCAAGTAATTGACACCGATACATATTGATTGGTCCATACTACCTTGCACCGTCAGGGCTTCAATGGTGAGATTCGAACCGTTTGATTCGTCATTTGTGTGCCACCGAACAGCAGCTCTTTGTGGGTAGCAACATGAAACCAATCACAATTCACGGACCCCGCGATCCTAAGTTCACCCTGTTTTACGCGAGAATGGACCCTCAGTTGTCAAGTTTGTATTGGCTGACCAGGTCCATAGGGTGCCAAAATTTTCTCCCCGTTAGAATAAGCTTGAGTGTACGGTACGAAGGGAGAAGTTGTATGTCCTGATTAATGTGATTTCTTGAGGTTAGTGTCACTGAGAATACAAATAGATACTTAATCCTGTAGAAAAAGATAGTAGTGAACAACAGTGAAAACTGAAATTAGGTTTCTCGACGAAATCTGAAAGGTTGAAGAGCCCTTGGGCAAAATGAGGAGGTTGTATGAATTCTTGTGCAACAGCAGAATAGTGAGACGCCATTCATCTTCTTCGCTATACAGATTTTCAAATGTTTCATTATTACTCATATTACATGCATATTTACGTTCTCAGCTTTCGTAGAAAAGCAGACATTCACTACACTTTCAAACCTGATGCACAGCCAAATGAGGTTAGATTAAAAAGTATGATAAGTTGGCACAAATTGAACATCTTATTCAAAACTTTCGACTTCAAGTGACGCTGGCTTTAATCCTGACGACCTGAATTTAGAGTTGTGTTGCCTTGTTTGTATCTGTAAAAGTCCAGTAGCTAACTGCAAACGTAAGCCATTTTTCATGCCCTTTATCGCGAATTTTCCTACCTTTTGCAACCGTCGTGTAAAATGTCACTTTGGTACTGGCATACCTGGCTTCCTAGTTCCTGGATGCAGCTGCCAGTCTTTGTAGAAGAATAATCAAACGATATACCTGTAACACATGTACCAGGTTTGTCCGCATAAAGAACCATGCGTTAAAATGCTTTGGCGGCAACACGTAGTTTCATATTTCCTGCAATGGCCTCTCCCCACAAACGTATCATGCACTTGGTGCAGTCAACCTGGACTGCATTCAACTCATATGTAAAAGCTGTCATTCATCCGGGAAGTTATTTGCTTGTCAAACAGGCACCATCGGTAATTTGATAACCGTAGCTAGCGAGCCAGCATGTGGTAGCTGCACGTTTCATAATGTCGCCGCCAGCGCCAGCGAGAACCGCCATACTCATGTTGTGACAACCTTGATTGAAACCAAGTCAACTGGACAAAATATATCGTATGTGCCGGTGGTGAACGGTGTCTAAAAATCGTCACGTTCAACAGACAATGGCTTGTTTGTCTTAAAAATTGAACGTTCTGCTTCCTGGTTAGAATCATCTATAGTACAGAACCCTCCGGAGTGCTTTGTTTCTTTTCTACATTTACGCGATTAACATGGCCGCGAACTTTGGTTCGTCGTCTGTGCTCAGTTACAAATCAAATCTGGGTGTCCTATTACACTACTCGTCTCACAAGCAGATCTGACCCACCGCATGTAAATGAGCCGGTTTTTGCTTGCGAATGCTCCAAAATCCGAAGAGGTTCTGCTAGTGGCCTTTGAACTGCACCCTTTTGGCTGTGCCTCGATTTATCCTGAAGTACCTTGGACTGAGCAACAGCCGAGAAACCAAGCCACGGAAAATTTGGTCGCTGTTGACCGTTCTCGCAAAGTAATTATCTGAAATGTTCCTGATTTACTTGGGGACAACACCGCGCACGACAATAATCAACGAAAATTTCTGGCGTCCGCCCTAAAGCTCGAAAATGTGCTTCTGCAGAACATAATGCACATTCCGTGCTCTAGCCTGACCTCAAGTGAATCCCTACCACACCCCATGAAAATTATAGTGACTGCCCCCGGGAAAGCTGCATATATACTACAGCATTTTCGCTACGGGCACCATCAAATCCCAGAAGGCATAATCCCCCATCCCGATCGTTCCAAAGACGAACGCGAGAAGTTGCGAGCCAGCTATCTAGTATGAACTGCACGGTTAGTCGTTCACTTAGTTTACCTGCAGTCTCAAAAAAATGTACAACAGCCAGCCAAGTCATAGTCAGCGATAACGCTGCTGAGGTGTTCAGCGTCCCCCGAAAAATCTAAGCCTTTACCGACTTTAGCAACCTGCACTCGTTCAGACTAAATTTTGTCAAATGTGCTTATACCTGTACCCAAATTATGGCCAGCATACTAGGTGAACTCTGTGCGCTTTGCCTCACGGATTACCTTTTATTGCCGGAATTACTGAATCATGGCTCTTGCCAAACCATCTTGATCCTGAGCTTAATATAGCAGACATGCTGCTCTTTCGGAATAACAGAACAAGGAGCAGAAGAGGCGGTGTTGCCCTTTAAGTCAGCAAGTCCTCGCTGACCACTCCTCTGTCACCGTTATTCCTGAACTCGTCTGATGTTCCATCACACTATCAAACTCCGACAGATTATTATCTGGCGTATTTTCTCGGTCTCCCTACCCTTACACTGACCGCGACGAGGTAGTCCTGTTCAGAGTGAGCTGTATCCCCTCCCTAAGATACTCACTGTCCTGCTGATGGGTGACTTTAACCTACGACAAATTAGTTTCCAATCCTATTCGCACAGAGGCCCCGTCGATGTAATGCCTGCAACACTTCTAGTTGCAATTTCAAATGCTGGCCTTACGAAGCATGACTGATTGTACAAGGTGGTGCGAGGGTCGTGCTCCTTTCCGTCGGGATTACATCTTCACTAATGAGGAAGTAACAGTAAAAAAAACTTAACTGTAGAAGCCCCGTTCGGCTTAAGTGAACAAACTATAATAACTTTCAACTTCACTTGTAGTGCTGAGCTTATTTCTAGAACAAACTTTCTAAGAAGGAATTTCCGAAGAATTAGGATGGATGCAGTCAACGCATAATTAGCTAATACCTCGTGGGATCATTTTAACTCATCATTGTCTGTTGGGAAAATGTGTGGCAATTTTACTGATACCATTCGCGAAACCATAGATTGCTCAACACTATTCTACTCCAAAACCCGCCGGAAACCGCAACAACAGTTGCGGTTAAAAATGGTCCGCACTAAACATCGAGCATGGATTCGGTTTAGAATGTCAGGGGATCTGGGTGGTCTGTACGCGACTTCAAAATCGATGCGCCAAATTAGGTGGGTAAGATCAGCCAGAGTTCCAGGGGCGCTTAATCCGGCGCTTCGTCAGCGATCCCAAAAGCTTCCGTAAATTTGCTTCAAAAACCCGTAAAGCCAAAGCCGGTGTGCCCCAGCTAGCCGGTCCTTAAGGGCTTGTTAACTCAGACGGTGAAGCTTCTGAGGTTCTGGCTGAGTTCTACAGCACATTATTTACTAACGGCGTGCCGAACCGCTCCTTGGTAAAAACTGTGAACACTTCCGGAGGAATCTTCACAGTGAATACCACAGTAGATGCGGTGCCAATAAAACTTCAGGGGTGTAAAGTCACATCTCCCGGGCCACACTGTTTGTCTTATTTAGTCCTTTTTCATGGGGCTGCGCAATTGGCTATCCCTATAACCATTCTGTTCACACAGTCAGTTGCTGTAGGAATGGTGCTCGAAAACTGGAAATCGTTGGACATCACTCCCATCTTCAAAGGCGGGCAGCACAATCAACCCTGCAACTATCGCCCGATTATCATCTTAAGGTCCTTGAAGATTTAGTTCATGAATCACTATTCAGACATCCTTTGACACAGGTTTTTTTATGCAGCAAGCAGCAAACTTTCTTCTGCGGCCGCTCATTTACTGCGAATTTGCTGTTAACTGTGAACCAGTGGACTACTGCTGCCGATAGAGGAGAGGGTGTGGATGTTATTTATCAAAAAATTAGTCAAGGTATTTTGTCGTGCGAATCATTCTGTCTTCTTCGACAAACGCCACCGTTATGGTGTCAGGGGTAACCTTCTTCGTTGACTCTAACTTTGCATCTCAAACCACTACTATCAGGAGTGAGTGGGTTTCTTCGTATCCTTTACCAGACTCACCCTCAGCAGAGTCCCACAGGGCTCCATCATCAGCGATCTATCATCTGACTTATCGTATTCACCGGATTGGTTGCCTATGTTATTTGAATCTGACGTATTGTGCGTAACAGCTCTGACGCGAGCGTACTACAGGTTGATTTTACTGTTCTTTATAGGTGGTCAAAATCAAAATCCATGAGGTCCAGTACCAGCAGGTGCAAAGTAATGCATAGAAGATATAAACACAATTTCCATCACTCCATCGGCGGAGTACCGCCCGAAGTAACAAACGAGGAAACGGACCTTGACATTGCTGTGACGCAACCTTTCGAGTTCTCCCTATACTGAGGCGAGCGCTAAGACAACTGTTAACACACCAACCCTTCTGAAGCGTTTGTCTAGAAAGTTAGAGCGATTATGTTTCAATAACCTGTAGAATAACCTTAGTCTTCCTTACCTCGAGCGAGGGACCCTTGTTTGGTCTCCACACTTTCAGAAAGATAAACTTATAGTGGAAACTGTTCAGAGGCGTGCAACAAAAGCATTTCGGAAGTTGAGCGCAAAACTCTACCTTGAGCGGCCCCACGAACTAAATATTTTCTCTATGGAATACCGCAAACGGAGGGGTGATGTAGTATTGACATTCATGATCTCGAGAACTAATAACTATCCGTGCAGATTTTTGCTCAATTTCGCGGTTATTTGTTCACTCAAAGGGCGTTCCTGAAAACTGAAAGGCCAGTACAGCAGACTTGAGCTGGAGCGCGGTCTTTTATCGATTTGAGTTTGCAAAGACAGGAGGTCACTGACAGAACCTAACGTGAGTGCCATGACGGTGGCTGGGTTCAAAATTTGTCTGGATCTCTACTCCAACATTTAGTCCATGCCCCAGCGTACTCTCCTGCGCACAGCCACATGTGTATGTTTATCTGTCGGAAAACTCACGCCTATTTATGCATATTTACCCGGCAATAATAATACAAAGTGTGCATTTATCTATGTCACATTTTAGCTCGACGATACAATAAAGAACAGTTGCGAAGTGTAACTATCCCTCTGGCACGGAAGTTCATCGCCTGGAGAAATGGAGTCATCAAAGGCTGTCACTTTCTACTTAAGTCTATTACCCACTGAACCCACTGAACCGTAAATATTGGGCTGCCCAGAAATAACGCTACCGATTCGGATGTGAAATTACACATCGGGTGATACTGTAACATGCAAGCTGGCTGTTTCCTCTCTGGTTGTCCGTTACACTCAAGGACCAACTGTGGGACAACGCAGAGATACCGGGAAACAGCGTTCCTCTGAAGTCGGGGTTCCAACGACAATCCTGTGAAAGGAAACAACAAGAAACACACATGAGCCAAAGGCACATTAAGCCACGCACATGACTTACACAAAATAAAACTGAAACAGCGTCAACAACACGTAGTTGTGACTATAGGGTGCACGTAAACTAACTGCCGAGCGTAGACATCAGTGCGTTCATCCATAGGTTGTGACGTTGTGACTATAGGGTGATCTCTTGAAAGCCAGTGAGGTTCAACGTACTGTGTGGTGCATGTAACTTCAGAATTTAACCCGATTGCTGGCTGCCATATTTCCAAACCAGCTAATCCCCAAATACAGTGAGCAGTAATTAGGGTGATCAGACCACACGGTTTAAAGCTCACATTATGCCTGGAAATCTTTCACTGCAGTCGTATCTACTTGCCAACGGTGCCGCTATATAACCGGTGTTCCCAGTTCCACGTGGTGGTGATTATACTGTAGCGCTTTGTACAGCATTTTGTACAGCACAATTTTCACTGTTTTTCGCCCTTTCCATCTTCCTAAAATTAACGTGTACGCTCGTTTAAATCACGAGTTTATTCAATTAACAATGTAAATTATACTCCCAAGGTCGCGAACCCTGTGTTCTCTCTCTGCGTCCTGTGTCACATGTGTACGAATTTTGGGAGGGTTAACGGCTAACGGAGTCCGTATTTATTTCAGTACATTTACACTCATCTCTCATCGGAATTATCTGCGTTGTGACCTCTAAAGTTACTTGGAAACTATTCGACAGATCACATCATTTGGATACTCCATTCTGTGTGGTGGAATTCTGAACGACGCACATTCACGAACAACTGTGCGTCGGTTATTTTCATTTCTATCACCTTTGGATTTTGTATTCACACCTTAATTTTGTATAGCCTTCAGATCCACTACAGTACGATCTCACATTCAAGTCAGATAACATTGTAGTAGCCTGATCAATCCAATGATAATAGTGACCAAAATATGGTAAAATCAAAGAAGAGTTGTAACGGTAGCGGATAGGCTCAAAAGGTAAGCGTACAAATTAAACGGAAGAGGTATCAGTAATATGGGTGTGACTCACCGACAAGTCGAGGTCCGTTGGATTGTATAGAGTACCAGAAGTGAGAAAGACAGCACCAGAGATGCGATTCGTTAGATGACCGATGGATAATTTAACAAGCAACGCCAGAAGATGAACGCCGAAAGTCGATAAATCAACTAATACGCGGAGCTAAAAGATTTTACCGTCCAATCACTTTACCAGCGCAAAAATCGGCACGAATAAAAAAGACAGAGGTGATGCTCGATAGCTCCCCGTTATTCGTGTTTACAATTCGACTCAAAAAGTGACGATGATGGTTTCACACAAGTGTACAGACGAAGATAACGAAAATATCTATACAAAATGCACAAAAATGAATTATGAAATATAATTGTGAGTTGTGCACATTACATGATATTGAGCGATTCAGTGATCGATACACGGGTTCGAGGCACAGGCCCAAGGGTCCCGGATCCAGTCGGATTTTCTTGTACAGTGTCAAGTAGGCCTCTGTTGATCTGGAAGGCATTCATGGAAAACAGGGTGTAGCACCGCTCTTGGGAATTACAGTAAATATCACAAAACAAACTAAGATTACTCGTATAGAAAGTTTTTTAGAAAATGCGGGTCAAATAGT
>LUCH01005655.1:28835-40972 GCA_013368495.1 Paragonimus heterotremus | reverse complement strand
TGTGTATATCGTCGATAGTAAGTGTTTGTTCAAGTCAGTTCTTCCAGCTCGTTGCTCTCGAGCGTGCTCATCTACCGTGCCACGGCCGGCTCATCCCGAAGTACCAAGTGGCACATCTTGTCTATAGCCGAGGCGGTCGCAATCCGATTACGTCAGCCGAGTTTGTGTATTCAAAAACAGTTCGTTCACACCCTGGGATTTCTGTGGCCAAACACCTGCAGTCAACCCATGTCACAATTTGATCTCGTCCCCTCCCCCCAAACTCACACCAATCAACACTGACTTCCCAAAACCTACCTGCCTTGTGATCATAACCACGACGAAGTCGTGTTTGTGTTTTACCCAATTGTTTTTACCCTCGTACTACTTCTGATCAATAATTTTCCTTACAGTTTTTTGAGTTGATATATAATTATACGAGCCTAAGATTAGAATTCATCGAAAACAGTTCTGTTCGCTGAAACCAAAATTGTTCTAAATCCTAGCGCTTGTTTTCAAAGGACTTCGACTGCAAGCTTTATATAATAATGATATCCCTAATCAACTTCAAACGATCTTTAACCCAACAGAAATATTAGTTTTGAATGAGTGCAGCGGAAGTATCTGTAGTAGGTTCCCCACCATAAGTTAGGACCTGCTCACAATACACAAAAGATAATTTCTAATGTTTGCATAAAAAACAAATCCGACGATAGTTAGCATTGTCTATGTACAAACCGGTAGTTCTTTCCACAACACTTTTCTCTGTACCAGACGGCACAATTGTGAATCATACCTGCAATCACTGGCATTCCACAACATCACTTTACATTTTCCGGTACGCGAAGTTGTGGTCTCGTTGAAAAATGGTATATTTGATTGACTGAGTTTTCCATTCAAAAATTCGATTAATTAATTTAGATTTCCATCAGCACAAAATTAACTGTTTAATTATGATGTTGTCGGCTTTATGTAGACTTTTGGATGCACATAGAAAAGAGTGACTGGATGGTTTGCCTCACACAAGGTTTGTCGTAGTTCCTCCGCTATTGCGTACACCGACTATAGATGGACCGGCTACGCGATGGTACCTAAGGCGAAACTAATGGCAAAGGAATATTGACGGTCAGTTGTTTAGCAGCACAGAGGCATGACCACCGACAGCTAATCAGTCAGGATTTGCCAGTTGTGGTCATTCACAAGCAACGTAAATGTTGACGTTGTAACTTTTGGTTCATAGGTAACTTGGGATGCAAGAAATACCGCCACATCTTAGCCGGCTGGTACTCACTCACGGATGAGCTAATGTATCCTTCAGCCATTCTGCAATACGCTCCTCTGTACTGGCTTCAAGAATTATTTCTGTTCGGCCGCAAACGTTTATACGAAACTGCGGCTAGAATGATGAATACAATAACGATAGAAAAACGTAAGAAATTGTCTTGTGAATTAGTTTAGAAACAACCTATATTAGGGCACGTTTTGCTGTGTTGTACACGCACTTCAGCGTGGTGTTGGTCAACGTTCTGCACGTATACACCAGACTGCCATCTCTGGAAGTGAGTCTGATGTGGAAAACCGTTAAATTAGCTCCTACATTTAGACCTTTCAAAGCAATAATGAGAAACTGCTTTCGGGCAAACGTTCCTAGAAACTGTCAGCATGATTCGCTTCACGCAACAGTGTTTGGTCAGTCCATCATCTATCTGTAACATAAACAAAACAAAGATCTTGGAGAAACATTACGCAGCAATAACTAATCAATGGTTTACGGATAACCGCTCATTTTATCTGATAATCCCAACAGAAAACATGTACGAGAAACGTGGTAATTTCAAGAAGATTAAAAATAAAATACAATCGAAACCAGAAAGTGCAACCAGAATTGACAAAGAATGACTGGATGAGAGTCTAATATGATAGATTAGAGAGCGACGGGGATTTAGGAGTTGAAAACGAAGATAACTGAAATCAATGCATTGAGCGTTTTGTAAGTCGAAATGATCCGGCTCACTAAAAGGAAACCTACGTACAAAATGTGATTTGTTTGTTGACGTGCAAATTATATATTGCTGGTGGTCGAATATGAATGTATGCTGTGCAGCGAGAAGATGAAATGCATTTGATGTGCAACTCGGCGACCATGCAACTACAGAGAAACACTGAATTGAATATTTATCCAATTTTAGGCGGTTGTCACAGCACAACCAATAGGAAACATTTGATGTGATCTGCAACCGCAAAACAGACACTGCTCTCCTTGATGTGCAGGCTTTGTCTTACTGAGTGCCGTGAGATCGACACCAAGCGAATCCCGTTTGATGGCAATCATCTCAGTGAGGATTTCTTGGTATCGGGTGCTAAGTTGACTTCCTGGATTCGGTCACTTCAACCTCCAAAGCACATCTGTCCACTGATATCAGATCATAGCCTAAATGTGTGACTGAGCATTTCCACCTGTGTGCTGGAAAACGTTAGTGCTGTGAGTCAAGAATTAGGTTGGCGTAAACATTGTTTATTCAGAAAACCAACACATCAGGTATGGGCTCCAACATAACCAACAGACACACCCATTTGTATATAACGGTAATTCCAGGGTGCAACGAGTGCAACGATCGTCAACTCGTGCATAGAAAAGCATTACATACCAAAATGCACTCTGATGTTTCTTGTAAACTTGCAGCGATCAGTTCAATATTCATATGTCTGTTCATGTCTCATAACGGTGTATTAATATGATTAGTATGGTACGATCGCCTGATCTTACCTCACCACGGTTTTCTTAGAGCACCCGACTCGATGCCTGTACTCAGATAACAGGTCTTCTAGGCAACACTTTTACAAGGTTTCCGTAGGGACGTTAGGCCGAATCAATTACTCAGAACGGTGGCTCACTTGATAATGTGGGGCTAACCCGATTCCTCGGTGCGGTGAATACGAAGTTCACGACTCATTCTGACCATTGCTGTATCTATTAGATGTATTGTAAGCAACACCATGCTCCGAGATTGACGCGTCTATAGGCCCTACTGGAGAACTCACCGGGAATCTTGGTCAACCGCTAAGCGATCGGGGTGCTCTTTGCTTCAGTGTGATTTTTCTCACCTTCTTCCCCTATACGCGGAAGGCAGTAACGTTGCAACCACAAATATAATTCTGTCCTATATTTAAAATTTCGCATGTTGCCGTCTAAGTACATATACTCAGTCACTATTGCTACAAAATATTATGAGAGCAACTGCTCCTTGCTTGGCTGTTACCTTTTGGCCGTACGGATATGGTTGAACCTCAAAGGACTGATGTCTTAGACAGTGTGGCGCTCAGTACATAAGCCTACTGATCAGGCCAAGTTAACAGAAATGGCCGGCCTAATGCAGAGCAGAAACTCCACTCACACACAGACACATGCATAACCACACAGAAAATCATGCCAGCTGCACAAAGCACGTGGAGAACAATCACCCTAACAAATCAATACTGTAATCAAAGCAGCATCACCTATTTGGAGAATTATACCAAATACAAGTTTATAAGGTCATACAGGCTTAACTTGTGCGTGCACCCAGTATGGAAATAACAAGTGAACTTAGCACAAATGGAGTCTCTTCTAGTTTGGAGTGATTTTGGTTCAATAACCCATTGTTGTGCCGTGTATCAAAGACACTACAGACGGATTTCTCATTTAAGTTCTGTCTCGTAATCAAATACATGCCTGCCCTATGGAGAAAATTAATATTGGATAGCCATTGCAAATAGCAATTTGGGCAGATTTTAATATATAAATGCAAATTACCAGTAGAACTCAGGTGCAGCAAATTAGGCAGTATTTGAGCCGTTATTGCTTGCAGCGAAAAAACGCATTTCGGAAATTCGATAGTTGGACATATTCCTGAGCACTGAGGTGCATCGATGAGTATACCGTGACAACAGTTGGGCCATACCGGTACTCAACCAGCTTCGTTGGCTAAGTGACATTTATGGAATGACTAACGAGCTGATTTGGAAACAGTGGCTTTTTAAGCAACTAAGGTCAGGTAGTTGAAATCCTAGTGGTCAGAGCCTGCGAACCGGAATGTTACCCATGCAGGTCTTTCGTGTGCTAACATCCCTAATAGCTCTTCGCTAAAAGTAGCATTGAACAGCACCTTCTGGACCGTGTAACATCTTTTCGATGGAATTGGTTTAGGTATCGCACAATGTGGTCTGCGTTTCGTTGCCGTAAAACAGCGCAGTCAAGCCGATTGACCAGTGGATAGTCTAAACTTCCAGTGCGCGATAGACAGAGATATTCTGAGTACCGCAGATTAAGTAGACGTGGTTACGAATCCACTGACGTCCAGAATTGTTGAGTGGCTAACCTACTCTACGAAAACTGTCAGAGAGTAAGCAGAAATACGGTTATACTTAAACAAGTTGCGTCATTTATATCAATTTATTTCAGTCTTATTAACAAAAATTCGTTGTTTTGTAGACTCCTCGGTCCCCTTTACCAAAACGTGGGTCATGATAACCATTCGACGCTAGTTTTCTTCACTCTTACTGCAGCACTGTGCAACGAATTTTTGTTTGTTTCTTGGTCCACCTCTGAGATTTCATATTCACTCATCGTTCTCTCCACGGTTAAACAATATGTGGTAAAACGTGAACTGCGTCCGGCCTTATAATTTCAACATCCCTAATTACAGCTTGGATTTTTCTTATGGATTCATTCTATTGGTTTTTAACCCCTTTGTGCCTTGACCAAGGAATTACTTAATAGTGATTCAATTTAAACTTTGACTGCGAAGGACGAAGATTTTATCGTTATGATAGTTTACGAGATGGCTTACCACTACTGACAAAATAGATCGTAAAGGATTCTATCCACGTCTCTTGTTTGTATTCCTTCGTATATACATGGGATACGGAGCGCCCGAACGGAACCACAAGTGGAGCAGCGTAATCAACTTGTGTTAAGTGTTATGGAAGGATGTATTTTGGACTCGGTCACTATGATAGACAAAGCCCAAACGAATACCATCAACCGTTCTTCAGGGTCAGTCAGAGTATGCAGGTCCAGAGATCAATGACTACGGCCTGAAGTCGGTGACGAAATGACGGTAAACTTTACTCACAACTTTACGATATAACTCGGAAAGCGGACATTTCCTGGTTGTCTATTGCTTTGTCAACAGGTTGTCTTTATTGTTATGGGTGAGCTTCTGAAACAAAGCAGATATGAACACCTTCAGAACACTGAAAATTTTGTCACATTGAAAGACAGCTCACTTTGATGAGAGTGCGGTGAATGGATGAAGATGGCATAAAGTTAACCAGATAGACATGTATTCCCTTCAGTAGAAAAACCATATAATGAGTGCAATATATCATAGCAATATAATATTTTTAATGGACTAATAAAAAAATAACACCGATTACACGAACGCGTTCCCGTGTTGTGCATCTACTTCGATTGCAACGGTCTTTGGATATTTTATGCAGTGTTTCTACGTAGTTGCACGATTGCCCGGTCTCATTTCAAATGCATTTAATCTCCTCGCGGCATAGCATACATTCGTATTCGAACAACAGCAATATATAGTTTGCCCGTCAACACTCAAATCACATTTGAACAATACAAGTGTGAATATGAGAATTCGTTTGTTGAACAAAAATGTAATGTGGAAACCACGTTCAATCATTCATCCTAACCAGTCAGCAAATTATGTTTTCTCACACCCTCAATACTGTACAACCATACAGATATTCGGCAACTGGAATGGATGGGAGAGCAACTTCCCCATGAAAATCCTCTGTCGCATTCATTTGATTGCGCCTTCATGGAGGACCGTGGATTCGGTGTATTCTCCGGAGCAATGATCCACCTTCGACAGAACATGGGATAACAAAAGCTTCACATATGATGATCCCTTAGACAACTCCTCGTCCCATCAATGCTTTGGTGTTCAAGCGTGACCCACATTTACCCGGTACACGGTGTCATTGTCAAAGCATCAACGTGACGGTGTCGCTTGAATCGGTCAATCTTACTAATCCAGTTCTTCAACGTAAATTTCGACATCCGCACATGCACATATACCCATATCAAATGGATTGCTAACATTTCCCATGGAACATTGTTTGACGATGTTTCGCAATATTTACGGGTAGTACTACCACATACTGCCGCATAAACCTTACCCAACACTCTTGTTCCTCATGCTGCCAGAGCATTAATTGATATGTGTTTGAATACTGGGTGATGCAAACTACTGATGAGCCGTATAAGCATCTTCAGCTCTAGCCTTCTTCAATGGGTCACGTCTGTGGTGTTATTTTAACTGAGTGGACTTAGCAGTTTGGTTCAGCCTAACTCCTCTTCCTACATGGTTGTGGATGGTTTGAGTTTCCAACGGACGCATTTAAGATGAAATGTCACACCGTGAATGTTGTTCCTTTGCCGGATAGGTTCGTTTTAAAGGACTTCTTTCCGAGTAACAGCAATGCACCTTTTACTAACCACTTATATCTAGTGAACGGATGTAGTTGTACTTTGCCTGTGATCTAGCTCGGTAGAGGCCAGTTACAGAACTTCACACTTCCTACAAACACACGTATGTCAGTCGTTAATGTCTATACTGGATTCCAGAGAGTAGGTTGGAAGAGTTGGTGTTTGCGTATGGGACAACCTTGGTGATATGAATGCGGTGAAATCCGGGTTCTCTCGAACAACAGATGCCCATTTCTCGACGATTACCCAAAGGGGTGGTTGAAAATGTTCACCGGTGGTAACGAAACTATTCAAAATATCCAAATAGTACTATGCGAACGTTTTATTCACAATGATTACTAAACCAAAACTACTAGGTTTACAGTAGTTATTAGTCGGATGAAAACGCCATCCACGTTCACCCTAGTAATTATGAAACGAGAAGTAAAAACAATATATGTCAGTTGTTTTAAATTTAATTAATTTTTTTAAATTGGACTCCGGAGCCCCTGAAGTAGTGTACTTATGTGAGATAACGTCAATAACTCCCTAGTCCGTATAGCGAAAAGTTCGGTGCAAAGCGTTCTCGTTCAAAATAGACTGGTTTAACACCTCCACGGGATTAACTAGTTGGTTATTGCTGGTAGCTATACCCATTGGTTTTAAGATTCGTATATACACTTGGTGATTGGTTTATTCAGTGACAGTTCTGCGGTTTGCATATCATTGGTCAGCTTTCTGTCATTTAAACGTAAACCAACTGTGTTATCAAATTACCTACCTGACCAAGATGAACCTAGTGTGTTTACTCCTGCAGGTCTCTTCTATATTTCTAATCACTCTTGGTAAGTCATAAAATGCTGTACGTTTGGAAGACATGAAATTCTTTCTCATAATCATTTATTTCATTGAAATTTCCAGTAAAGTTTCAGTAGTATTGACCACTGCTTTTCTGTCTGTGTTTACCAGGCGAGTTTGAAAACTCAAATAATATATAGCGAAGTAAACTAGTAAACGTGATCTACAAGGTAAATCTGCATATAGAAATCTACCGGACGTAAGGTCATAACTAAGCTTTGTCTTTTTGTGTCAGTACGACAGTGCTTAACTTCGTCCCATTCTTGGACACTGTAGAATATACGGAGTTCAAATAAAACGAGCACTTCTATTATTTTGTTGGAGGTTGAGGAGTCAAGTGTTCGTCACGCGTTGGATCAAAAATTCATTTTAGAAGAATATACTTGCAAATAAATTAATTGTTTCGATATTAGGTTCCCACCTGGTCTTGTTGGGAAACATTTTCTAATTTCCACATTTGGTTCTGAATACACATATATACCGCAGTAGGAATGCATTTTGCATGTCATCGTTATCACTGGACTTACGACTAGCATAAACGTGAATTCAGTAAGTCTCACATCTTGTGACTGAGGGTGAAAATCGATTCGGTCTATGAATAAAACCCACCCCGTGTAAACATTGTCTCCGAGCAGGTCGGAATGAAAATCCCGACGCTCAAAATCGCGATCTGTAAAACACCTGTCAGTTCCGCATGGATTAAGCTTATAATTTCAACAATGTACTATATCGTTGGGTTACAGTCCCCTCTGGTCAACTTGATGCTTACCGAGTTAATGAAGCATGATGTAATGTGAACGGTCATACTGATATCAGTCGTCTATTATAACAGGCTGTGTTGAACTTATTTTCCTAATGTGCTTTGCACCAAGAGCACGGATGGCGTATTGGTTAGTTATTCATGAATAAAACACATGGATTATACGTTTAAACATGATAACAAACAAAAACACTCATCTGCGTACCGTACTGGGTCCAGAACGTCACGATCGCCACAGACGCCAATGCTCACTTATTTTACGCACAAAGAACCATTTCATGCGACACTCTATTCCGTGGTTTCTACTTGTATTTTTTCAGCGGCCATTTCAATGACAACATCTTTGTTCTGGCCCCACTACTGAATGGCAGTGGTGTGAGTGGTATAGTAGGATCACCCCTACTCACTATGTTAGTAGACTCTAGTTGGCAGTTAGGAACGTCTTTGTGCATTCAAGTGCCTCGGGCGTGTACGCAGCATTATAATCCAGGAACGTTGTGAAGTGGCTACATTTCGTAAATTAAACAGTAAACCGGATGTTTCCGAATACTAGTTGGCGCAAGATAAACGTATTTCTGTTGTAATAAACGAAGGAAATTTATATATTGTGCGAAACGAGCAACGACAAACTTGTCAAACTGATCGAAATCACGTGGTACCACTGTTGTCGTAGGCTTCGCGTAAATAATGCCAAATATTTAGCAAAAACGATAGTCGACAAGGCGAACAATGCAATGCATAATTTCCACGAATCCATTACTGGGGCAGTCGTGTCTGCTACCATGGGACACTACTTGTTCAAGAATGTAAACGGTGAGAAAATTGAGTCAGCCTTTCTTGTCACCAACTTTATTTCTACTAGTGCATATCTGGAAACATTACACGGTTAAGTAAATCAAGTAACTTAGTCTATTGTGAAATGACATGCTAGATATTCATTTTGTGAACTGTTGAGACATCAAGCGGCATTTGATGGTTGGGCAAAATAGTGGACTGCCTGCAGTCGATCAACACAACGTCGACGCATTTCGGAAATCGCCGGCAGAACTTTGACCAATGGTATATAAATACCTTATGATTGATGAGGTGATGTTTGATTGTTGTCGAACGCCGACCCTTAGGTTGCATGTAAGTGTATCATTTGGCCAACCCGACGTATCCTTCATAATATTGTTCTCTTATTGGTCATTCTGTTCTGCTAATGCACACGCTACCGCGGCTGCAATGATTGTTCGAGAAAGTAAGACTAGGTTTAGAAGCAATCCTATAGTTCATCAGGTCAGGCCGAAATCTACCGCATTGAACACGCAGTTTATATCACTTACTGCCATCATCTAACTGATGTCATTAAATAGGGGTTTCATTTAGAGCACACTGGTAGCTGGCAACCGGTTCACATGTGAATGACTGTCACGATATAAACTGATGTATATCATATCCAATTATTTAGGGTGTGTTGAGCATTCCTCCAGTTTTGCCTCTGGATCATTACAACCAACTGACGCAAAGAAACCTAAGCTGTTCTAAGAAGTAGAGCTGGATGTGCTTGTTTATGTGATACATGTATGTGTGATACAGGAACCACATGAGATATGCGAGTAAACAACTAATCAATTTAAGTTCTACATAAGTGCAATTGATTTCATTAAATTCGACTCACTGATATTTGTTAACGAAGTTTCCTTGTAGGGCAAATAGTGCAGTGACCAACATGGTTATCTCACGAAAACTTGGACAAAATTCTAATTCCGGTCGTGGCAAGGATGTGCACATTTGCCAAACTCTAACAAGAGCAAAACTCGAGGTAAACACTTCATTCTGAAGGATATTGATCGGTAAATCCAGCCAAATGTGGGGGTTGTATTCAAATAAAAATGGCATTCGACGTGAGTATGAAGGAGCAGTTGGGTACCGAAAAGTCTTAAGTAGGATTCACAGAGTATTGCAGGAAAACGGTATCTGAAGCTTTCGTCACTGATACAGTTGACATCATACATCTGGTGAAAGACCATCACTTCTCAAAAAATGTATAACTTGAGCACAGTCAGTTTAAGTGCTCTCCATCATGAAAGACATCCACAGAATACTCTTGATATCAACGGCTTAGACCATTAACATCAGTCCTTTTATATTCATTTGGCACAAGGCGTGAACTGTTGTTCTAAATATGAAGCATGCTGAAGATCGCAATACGATGAAAATTGGGCCAGTAAGCATGAGTGAAACTTTTCATCAAGCTTGCATATGTAACTTCTTTAGCTTGTGAAGAGTTTTCAAAACAAGCAATCAGTAGCAGTCGGGTGTGCAGGTGTATGTGTTGTCAGTCACGTATCTGCATCATCGCGGAGGATGTGCTGAAATCATAACAACCAACGGAATGGTGAACACACGTTTCTGTCTATATATCAGAAAACATTGGACAGAATCGATTGTGACAGTGAAATCATTTTAAATTTAAACGACTTATTTTGGTAAGCCTATTGTTGTTGATCTGATTCCGTCTTCATGGGCAGAGCAGAAAATTATTCCCCTTACATTTTGTAACACAATTAATGAATAGTCGAGGGTTTGGTGGTTTTCATGTTAAACATTACATGTACTTGGTCTCACCATTTATATTGCTCACAAACTGTCTGAGAATTCAAATACGATAATTCTGTTTTGCTTCATTTGACGATAATGGTGGACTGCTCAACAGAGTTGTCTCTAAAATACACGATAGCGATTGTGGTTTCGGTCTTGGCAAATACGTTTAACGGAGGCAGGCTTTAACGAGAGGAAAATTCAAGTTCAACAAATCTTATTCCAGCGTTGTGGAAGCAAACACGTAGTATTAATAGAGACGCAAGGAACTAAAGTCCTGCAAATATGAGTCATGGCTCGCAACGTGCGATTTGGAAACAGAGCTGCTGACAACGTTAGCCACAATGGAAAAAAGCAAAGAAGACTCGTCTTCTGAAGTTGAAAGTCCTTGTTCCCATATTCTTCGTTTTTGTGTCCCTCCGCTTAATTCTATAAATCTGGATATTTAGAGCTATGTATGAGTCCGTGTGGGATATGATCATGCAAAGTACCACCCCGTAGGACACCCCGTGCCTTATGTCTTATCGTTGTCTTATTCAAGAAAAGGCAACCATTCCTTTGTGCAATTGTGAAGAGATGGCAAAGGTCAGTGTACTCCTGATAATGTTAGTCTCTTCGGTAGTGTTTATGAATTGCATGATGGTACATACAGTCAACTGCCTACTGAATTATTCTGACAACTGCTTGTCCTGCACATGCATTATTTCGTGTGGTGAATGCTTGTCTGCTTCCTTATAGTTACGGTAACATTTGTTCAATTGTAGGCCAGGTTATCTTCTGCCGAAATGTGCCAGCTTCAATACACACTGACTGTAACCTCGGCGATTGATCATTTGTAGCATTCATTTTAGTGTCTGCTTTTGTTTCCAAATTTCGGACATTTGTTTATGTAGCTACGTGGACGGGACTTACCTTTATTTTAGTTTATTGCCGACTAGCCCGATCCAACGCTTGGTATTCGCAACATTTCAATGAAATGCACTAAAACAAACTGACTAACTATCTGTCGTTTTCCATGTACCACAAGCACCACGATGTGTGCGAGATTGGTATTGTCGAGGAAATTATTTACATCCTTTCACACAACTGCCTGAGTTGTTATATATTGTTGTAGACCAATCACCAACCATCCCTGATCACTATTAAAACGAATGTCTTCCCTTTGTTGAATATATCTCTCAGATCACTATTAAAACGAATGTCTTCCCTTTGTTGAATATATCTCTCAGTTCACAACCATTGAACTGTCAGTGAACTTTTGCTGACAACTACATGGCGCGTAAACGTATACAGTGTACTCTCAATTGATCGATTTGATACTGCGTGCATTTTTTCATCACAACCGTGTAATTGTTATTGCAAGACCATGTCACGTTTTCTGTTCCATACGCATTTAAACCGTTATTGTCCTCGAAAAATAGCACCTCATATATTTTTAATTAATAAACTATGTTCAGAGTATTTACTAAGTCACTTAAAAAAAAGAGT
>LUCH01005655.1:0-14213 GCA_013368495.1 Paragonimus heterotremus | reverse complement strand
GAGACTGACGGGACATCTAATTTTGAGATACTGCTGTTTTTATTTGCATGCCAACTGATTGGTTGATTCAATGTAGTCTTTCAAATCGAATGTCCCTATGTAGTATATACTTTCTAACAATTATTTTCAACTGATGCCAACTGTTGTTTTCTAGATTCGAGCCAAGCTGCAGCTGCATGATACGTTATATGACTGTGATGATGAGGCAAACATCGTGGTGGATAAACCATACACAAGGGCAATAGTCAGGATTGGTAAAACGTCAGCATATTGGAAAGAAAACATGCAACTTACTATGCCAGTGAGGGTTGCTAGTGTGTTGAACACGGCTGAAAACAGATATGTTTACAATGTGCGTTGGCAAGAGAAATACAAGTACAGAGGTAGGTTCATAAGGTCCATTACAATACCGCTTTATATATATATATATATCGAACCGCTTAACACAGTGTGATGCGACAGGCTTGAGAAGTGTTGATTCATTATGTAAATCCGTTTCAACTGAATTTACAAGCCAGTTCATTTCAAAACAACGCGGTAAGAAAGTTTTCTATCGGCAAATTATCCTTTCTCAATGTGGTAGTTAGATTTGCCTACTTGCTTAACTGTACTGTGAAGTGCATTAGCTCGTCAAGGTTATAGTTCCCTATAAACATGAGGACATAGTCGGATATATTTTTTACGTTCTAATGTAGTACATAATTTAGCATAACAGGAAACGCTTAATTAGAATGCGTTTCACTGATGGGTATCACAACCAGTAAATTAGTATGATGACGACCCACTTAGACGAACAGCAAATAGCTCGTGCATGAACACGAGGGAATAGAATGACGAAACACACTCATTCGGAATTCTGGTATAAATTTGAAAGTGATGGCTTGAAGAGGTAAATCGGGAGTGGTGCAAACAAATTTGTAGTGTGGAGGAATGTGCGCATCAAGAATATTATTCGACCACTCTTGTGACTTGGACGTGATCAAGCTGATGGGAAAATCCTAACAATGTATTAGTGCCGAATGCGATTTTTTTGTTAATTAAGTCTCAACTGATGACATAACACTTAAGTAACTCTACCGATTATTCCTACTGATGAACACTCCAACTAGTTTAGGATTTCGTTGTTTGACAGTAGAGGTTTCCTTACGTATCCACAACACACCCTATCTTTCCTTCATGTCTGAAACTACTCTGAGGCTGATAGTTGCTGACTCACAACTGACGCATCTCTAGCCAGTGGGTGTTATATCACAATCTGGACAGGAACGACACCTATGATTTTGCCATGGAGTGTCAATGTGTTTTGAGGTTAAGCAGAGAGCAAACTAGTCCAAAGTACATACCAACCGGAATGTAACGTGTGAATCTTAGAGTTATAATTGTTGGCCGTTCCTAGACGCATTCATAAGTCGCCGAGACGATGGCCCCATTGAAAGAGAAGTCTATACGATAATCTCGTGGTCCGAGCTTTACCTGGACTCCAATAGTTCCATGACGATCAGCCGGTCATTTCCAATTAATACTGTTTATTAAGACTTATATTTAGATGTAGTGAACGATGTACAGCCAGAGCAGAATGATACTTAATCCCCAGGATGAAGAAAGATATACTAAAAGGAGTGCGGAAATATGTATAACTGAAGATCGGCAGTCTTCAGAACACGCGAAATACTAACGTTCGCAGTCGCAATGCACATTCTGAATACTAGTTACATAAACAACTCAGTTTATGCATTCACAATACTACTGTGTCATTCCAACCCAACATTATTGCGGCTCGTTAAGGTAGTGGCAACTTATCGTCCGAAGTCGATCTTCTGTGTTCAGAAACCACTGTCCGTGGACTGATTTCTGTGCTGCAGTTGGTGACCTTCCCTAACTCACCGGTCTACTATCATTCCCACCTTTCTTACCGTTAGAAATATAGGAAACTGATCCATGTCACTGTACATTTGGTATTAACCAATAAATGGGAAATGCCCTCATCCACCACAATTTGTGCCTCTACTGCGTCGTTCAAACATCTGAGAAGAGCAGACTGCCTCAAAATTTGTTCATACCATAAAACCAGTAGTTTAGAAGGGACCTAATTTCGGAAAATCTGGACGTCGGCCGGACTCAGACCAGCAACAGAAACATGTTCAAACGCGGCGAAAGCTCTATCGGCTGAGCTGAGATAGAACACACGAAGATATGAAACCTCACCGATCAATAAATCCTGCTTGGACAATCGGTCGACTGGATCATTTGATGGCTTTCACTTGAAACAGCTGGTTGGGTGAGTAACTGAGTACAGGTGTGAAATTTGTGGGCTTTCAGCATGTCTTCGTATTTCAGCTGGTGAAGCATTTGCGGTGTTCGGACATGCTGGTTCTGGTGCTGGTTCGGATCTAGTCAAAATCCAGATTTTTTACAATCAGCTCACTCCTAAATCATCACATCTGCCAAACTAATCATCAGCAATTCAAACTTCAAGTTGTTACTGCGTTGCGTACCAAACCGTGGTTTTAGTTGTACAGTTTATAAAGTGCCTCTATTGTAAACTATTCAAAAATCATTGATTAACAGTGGCAAATTTGTCACAGGCAGCAAGCTTGTTTCTGGACAAGTAGTCAAGGCTAACGTATGCATTCTTCGTTTCAGACTGAGTTAGGCGTCCTACAAACGAAAACGGGGTGAAGTTTTTGAAAGATGTTTTCAACATCCTGCATGTGTTTGGAACGATTTTCCTAATTAATACACTGTTTTCATTTTGTTGGTCATTGCTTTTTCATTCACATTCGGTTGAACAATTGCTCGTCTGTTCAACAACGATGATTGTGGCGAGCAGTATTTTTCAAATAAACTAGCAGGGTAACATTTTCATTGGGAGATAGATTTGGTGTGACTGGCAAACGATGTGAGACCCAAGTTCAGTAGAGTTATATTGGAAACTGCCTCGAAATCTTGTTCGCACGCACGAAACGCTCCTAGAAGTGAAACATCGCACAGTACGTTGTTGTATTCGCTTGTGAGGATCGTATTTTAGGAAAAGGCTGAAAATACCGGGAGATGGGGACTGATAGTACTTCACTGAATAAGATGAAACGACAGTCAGGGAAGATGACTTGTTTGCTTCCCAACAACCGCAGTGTCTCCTGGCCTAATGGATGCGTCTCGAGTATCAATGAGAAAATTACACACCGATTCTAACCAAATGATGCCCCTGTGTTTGCGACTGACAAAAATCAGCAAAGTTGAATCAAATGCTCATTAGTCCGCCATGCAAAATGAATCTACGTATTTGAATCTTTCTGTTAACAACTTAAACACGTTGATGTATGTACTCATGGCTGCACATTTGCAACTACGCTTAGTGTTAGCCAACAATTTATGCTATCCGAAATCGCTTCGACAGCGCGGCTTTATGAACTGCGGTGTATTTGGACCGGTGACAATACCACGTGATGGTGCATCGCCTGTGTACGATAAACTATCCTGCGGACGGCTTCTGAGAACAAAGGAATATGATTGTTTCATAATTGTTTCCAGTGATAGAAGTATTCTCGTCTTTAACCGTGTGCTACCCACGTCAGAAGACAAGTAACGGCTAGACGGTTGCTCGAATTGATCGGTTTTCTGAAGCACCACAAAGATTTCGGTATCGGGTTCACTCAAAAATGGTACACTGAAATGTTTTAACTGAAGAGAGAATAACAAAACGTACCAACTATTCTTCCAAACTTTTTTTCAGCAAGAAGTAGGATGATGTTGACAGTTGATAGCGTGGAGTCAATGTGATAAATAAAAAACAAAAATTTTGAGATTAATATAACTACTCCATTTTTATATGAAAAGGCTGAAATGGTCAATAGAAAAAGTATTCCCAATACATAAGACAGAGTCCGCTGTTTGCTTCGCAACCGGTTACTGGGTATCTGAATACGTAAAATCAGCCGGAGTCCATTTTCTATGCGAGGCTTTTCACGTACAATCCTTAATTAAATTTTCGGGTACCAGTGTATCCATCGAAAATTTATCAAATCTCCAAACAATCTACAGTTTTTCCTATTCATCCCTTAATTGACCTGAGTTGATGAATATCGTATAGTTTCGCCAGTGACAAACATATCACAGGACAGGTGGTTCCGTACATTAAGGGATGACTGTGATAGAGAATCAGTGGGCAAAGTGTTTTAATGAGAAGTTTGGGCCGAGTGACGTGAACCATAAGTTGAATGAATCGTTATTTAACTGGAGGTCAGGCTCAGTAAATCTTCTTTAGCCATGATCTTGATTGTGAGCCTCATGAGGTTTGTCAGAGACACCACTGATGATTATATTCCTAGACCGGCTGTCAGATGGATTTTCGATTGCAGCTGCTTTGGGGCTTGGCGGTAAGCCTATGGGATGTCTAGGTATACAGAGACATAATGTGATACAAACAGGTGAGAAACTAGTAGAACTGTTTGGGTAACGGCTTGTATTTTCTGTACCACAGTTGCGGACCTATAGTTTCGTGCGTGATAGCTTCCAACTGTCTTCATCCACTGCATGGTGCAAACTAAACGGCTGATCTATTGGCCACATTTGGAAAAAATTGTTTCATAAAACCTGGTCGTGCTAACATGAGGGTTTGAAGAATCTCCCAATGCATCTCAAAAACGTTTTCAGTGATGATGGAGTTTCTGAAGCTGAAAGTTGCAATCAGTATGATAATGAAGTTGGTCGTACGTTTCAATGTACCTCGGGAAATTCTGGTGCACTACATTCGACGAAGGGCGCACATCTAGGCGTACGTACTTAACAGTTGAAACAAACAACCGTATTTTCTAAAACTGTGTTTCAAGCAGCCTGAAAAATACTAGCTTCACGCCAATAGACAAAACAAAGCAACTATAGTGCCAGCAACCGTATGCGTTAGTGATCTTGATTGACCGGACGTGTGGGAAAGTAATAACACTTACAAATCAGTGATTACGATGCAAACGGTCCAAATCAAGGCCAAAATCTCTGTGATAATTAGGAGAATAAGCATTACCAACAATGTAACCAGCAACCTGATCTGTTTTGTTTGAAAGTGATTAGCAATTGCTCAGAGAATTTAATACTAGCAAGACACGTTCATGACGACGATGCAGAAAGACGACAAACGACTGGAAACACTCGCCAACTGTTGGGAGATGTAAGCGTTTAGTTCCGGAGCAAGCGGCTAGCGTTTCACGCTTTCTGTCCGGTAGTTGCGCGGAACACCAGACAGACTGAACATAAATTTAAGTCGCCTATCAATTTGCAGGATTATCACGATATTCGATGGTTGGAAAGCAGAATACTGACGTACTTTGACAACTCAAGTTGGGTCAAGTATAAGTCAAATGTAGTATTCACGTGATTTGTGATTTCACTCTCATATTACGGATGCAACGGGTAACTAGGTATTCACTATTCTACATCTTTTCCTGTTTAAATGATTATTTATTAACCAACCAATCACTATCCTATTCCAAGTCGAAATAATTTATTATCACGCTTTTTTCTCAAACGTTCATATTTTGAATAAATTATATCCTGAATGTTAAGATGACATTCACATTGACCGTGTTCTATTCCATATGTGAGATGTATGCATTTAATCCCGATACTGACTATGTACTTCGTCATTTTTCTCACCGCAATCATTGCTAAGCAGCGTGTAAAACGCTGTAAAAATTATAAGCGGCAACAACTTTGGCGTTCTGAATATTTTTTTATTGTATTAAAACGAAATTTTGATCAACTCGGGTTAGTAGAGATGCCGTTAACATTTTGTTCAATTTCGTCGCCTATTTCCATTAAAAATTTATGAACACAGAGTGAGTTTTAGATGGGTCCCAACCGTGAAAACTCAGGGCTTCGGCTGGATTCGAACCAGCGACAGAAACAACGTGCCTCTACGCGGCAAGCGCTCTACCAGCTGAGCTACGAAGCTATGCCAGGAGCTCGGAAATTTCACATTTGGACCCGGTTACCCACCCGTCCCACTGTCTCATATGGAATCCACCAAATGATCCAGGGGATCGACTGCCCCGGCAGGATTTCTCGAACAGTTCACGCTGGAATCCACCAACGCCACTGTTGAGTATAGATATTTTATTACAAATGAGTAGTTCGGCAGATTGATGATCTTAGATGAGACCCGACTGTGAAAACTCAGGACTTTGGCGGGATTCGAACCAGCAACAGAAACACCAGCTGAGCTAAGAAGCCACGCCAGGAGAGTGAGTTGACAAAGGATTTTTGAGTTACCGAGCGCATTCTCCATAACATGTGATCAGCAAGGCGGGAAGAAAAAACAAACTGCGAGATGCAAGCACTTCGTTCATTCTCATCAGTCGATTACTTAAAACGTTTGCTTATTTAGAATAAGGGCTTGGCGACAAAACAGTGAAATGAACGAACATCACATGGAAGCAATCAGGGTTCACTGCCGCCGTAACGAAATTGATTGTGTCAGCGCTTTTTCCCAACAAAGGGCCGGTGCGCGACGCTTGATCAACAATGCCTCCGAGAACGCCAACAGCCTGGGAGTGCAGTTACACAACAGGACTATGAACGAAGTGACGGGGTCAACCACATGAACTGTTGCGATTGAATGTTTCGCGGTCAAATATGTCGGATTTCTGTTCGAGGGTTGGCATACTGACCCGCGTTCAGTCACTGTCTGCAATAGTCACTTGAGGATGTGCTACGCCTTCCTTTGTCGTACGTTCCGATCAATTCTGCCAGTGCATAAGTCACTGCAACTGCAAACGAACTGGTAGATAACATGAGAGGCAGAGTTTCCCGAGAAAAAACGATCTAGGCAGTAGAGGTTCATCCTGCGGGTGGAAAGCAACAGGCGCAATTCCGCTGCGGGATATGCGCGATCAACTTTCGACTTGCATCGATAATTTTGTGGTCACCTGTGTGAAGAAGAGTGACAAAAACCTGCTTCTTCGGCACTGATTGTGGTTGAGGCGTAGTCACTCGTTCTTCGCAATGAATTGCAATTAATTTGGCCGGATATCCATTCGCCAGCAGAACACTCCGCAAGAGTTTCTTTTCAGCCTTCAGATGATCGGCTGTGCATATTTTTCTTGCTCGGTGAAAAATGGTTCGCAGTAAACTGCGTTTGCGAGCCACGGGTGCGAATGAAGTGAATTGCAGGTACTGCCCACTCTATGTGGCTCATTATAGTGACTCAAATCAAATGTGTGGAATGAAAATCGACTTCTGACAAATCTTGATTTAAAGACGGTTTATGTGTTGATTGGTTTCCAATTTCTGTTTTTTTGCTGAAAATATTCGCCATATCGGTTTGTTTCTTGTCAGACGGAGGGATTTTATCGTTCTTTTCCTGCCTGTTGTCCATCTAACCACTGCTACAATTATTATTTCAGTCACTATTTTGTGATAAACGTTAGAATACCGGAAGACCTAAATATATCTTGTTAAATCACCTCTGGCGATTTAGGGTAATTCACTCAGTAACGCATATTCGACAATTCCAATAACGCTTATTCAGCCGGCCGGGTTAACGGGACTATTTTCTAAGTCCAGAAAACGTCAGAAAAGTCGATCGAATTGATTAAAATTTATACGGTACTTTTCAATAAAATTGCAACAAAGGTACTGTCTTACCTTGAATGTGAATCAACCGGGTACACAAATTCCAGCAAAGGAGTTCAAAATGGGGCACCTAAGCACGTGTTCACAAACGGCCACCAGTCAACGGGAAATGACTTCATTAGAACATTCGGGTAAAGATGAAGATGAGAACGTGTCAACAACACCAAGGAGGAAGTTTTAACAGATAGACAATCATAGTTGTAAGAAGGTAAAAGTAAACATTTTATGCTTAATTATGCTACTGATTTCGTTATAATCGTTTACTGCACACAGCAAATAAGTAAAAGCAGATTAAGGATAGGCTTTTTACAACCGAACAAAACGCCTCTACGGATTCATCATTCCGCAACATACCAGACAAACGACGACAAACGTATCAGACAAACTTCAACAGATCAAACACTGAGAGTATTGGTGACGCAAGACTCTGTATCCGATTCTATGGAAAAATTATTAGGTTTTGATCAGTCTTTTGGCCGTTTACAAACCTACTTGTTTCCTGAATACAGCCTTTTATTACTCAACGTTTACGGGGTAAATTATCATGATAGCACAGTCCGTTGGGAGATTGTCGCACTTTCAGTTTGTCCATTTGCACTCGTCGGCGTCCGTGTCGTCTTTCAAGCACAGATTCGGTTACAGAGACATATAACATCGGCCAGATGTTGCCGAAAGTGGGCTGTGGCGGCCAAAACCGGAGCGATGAGGCTGGGCGGATTGACCAGAAATATGTGTACACCACGGTGTTGCTTAGTTTTGCGGTGACGTGTTGTGCACGTCCGTCCACCTGACTCGGTTAGGCAGTTCGTTCGCTAAGGATACCTTTTGGATTGGACTCCAAATTTTATTACATGGTCTACATTTGTTGGACAACTCGTAATTTACGGGGCAAGCTCGAGGTGCGCATTGTGGCCACGCTAGAAAGCCACCGCGGCACGCTGCTTTACCAGAGGAGATATGGAATGCAAATGTATGTATAAAAGCGTTATTATCAAAGGTAAGAACCAAAAGCCAAATGGTAAGTCCTAATAAACCAGAATATTCCACAGAAAATATCTTTTTTCGAGGAATGTGAACTTTTGACCAAAATGGGGCAAAGCCTTATCCAGGACACAGCCCACATAGATTAGACGTACAACAGAGCGGCTAACATCGCTGAACCTCCGTTGGCAGCTGTGTAGGTTACGTGGCGTTTGCTTTTAGTTAGTTATGGTGATCGAGGATTTCTCGGCTAACCGGTGGTGATGCTAATCTTCACGGCCCTCAGATCTAGCGAATGAACAGTACATTCCGAACAAGATACGGGATTGAACAACACGGTAACAATAAATTCATGTAATCGACATCCATGCAATGGGTTTAATGTAAGTTGATCCAGTGTGTCTAGGCTGGCAGTTAGTTTTATGCGACAACTTTGATGTTCGCACAACCACAATGTTTTGACCATACATTTATCGCCCTGAGTTACCGAGATAGTCTTACGACAATGCCTTTGTAACGGAAAACACTGACAATGTAATTAAGGTGGTCCAGTTCACCACAAATCACCCCGCTCATATGATAAGTTAGCGTCATCTTATTTTGTCCGGAAGCTTAAACATATATGGTCGAATCGTCCACAAGCGTATTTTTCATTCAGACTTCCGCATTCAGTTCGTGAGCCATCAGTCTGTCCTCTAATTTTGCACTCACCGAATAAATAAATTCGTCTTTGTCAATCAGCACGTTGATTTAGCGGAGGTCACCTGGAGGGCTGGGAATCGACTGGTGGCTAGATGCACAAGTCACACTCACCAAAGATTATGTAGGCAATGCCAGCAGTAACAAATGATAATAACAAATTGCAAGTAGTGGATATTTTTGTTAATATGACGTGAACATCATTGACAATTGCCTGTCGCTTGGCATTCAGGTAAACTCTCTTGCTAGACTCTTCAAAAATAAGCACGAGACTCGAGTTTCACTCTTCCTAGGGCTCGTCGATGGTACATGTCATTGCCACAGACAGAACGAAAACTTAGACCAAAATTGCATGAGGCAACCATCTTGACCACTACGTCAGTGACCTCACATTAAACACGACAGAACCACCATATGCAATTTTTCAGCCATATTTGGAATATTGCCCTATCGTCTCCAGATTAGAAAAAATAACTATTTCGTCAACGTCAGTCAGTGAACCCGTGACTTGGTCTTTCTTCAGGTTGAAGTCATAAAAGACATAAAACTTGTTGAGCGGTATTTTTCCTACTGATACGTAGTGGCGGTTCCGACTGATATATGTCGAACATTAGTCACAACCGATAACAAATTTTACATACTTTTACAATTCTTATGGAGCAAAATGTCCGATCAGTTTGCTTTCAAGGAAACGCCAATACACACTGATGATAAAGTGTATTTTTGGCACACTGTGTATACGTTGGTTGCCACGCCCGAATAAGAGGTTGAAAAAATGCTGTAATTGTCAATCTTCGTCCCTAAAATCGCCATGATTATTTCCATTATTGTTTGGACAAATTTATTGCGAGTTTTTAGTTGAATGAATTACGTCCGGTTAATCAACTGAAATGAATCTTTGTCACCGAATAAAGTTAGTTGTCGTTGTTTAAAAAAGAATCTGTTTCCTGTGGCTGCTTAAATAATGTATCAGGAATACCGCCTGATTCTCAGTGTCTCAGGAATGTCGACATCAATCGGTCCCATATAGATCCCATATTTGTTGTATTCAACTTAAGGACGCTTTGTTTGAAGTCGCACTATCTCCCTTAAAATGTCTCCTCCTCCAAAGTTATCTGAAAATCACATTTTAGGCTTCAACCAAATGCAATAACCAATCATAAACATTTTCTACTCCTTATGTAGCCAATGGAAACATAGTCCAATCAATGCAAAGATTCATCGATGAGGCAAATCGATGCCTTCGACATTTATAAATTATTGTTCCGATGATTTTGCGACAATCAAATCAAGCGTGCTCCATATGCCGTCATTTCTGAACACTTTTGCCGTTTGCTTTTTGGTATTGCTTGTTGGTAAGTGGCGAAGTCAACGGTGAACTTAAGTTTTCTAGCAAACAGAATTATTCTTCAGATTTGTTGAAGTATTAACTGGCAGTTTGACACAATTAAGTTGCATGTCTTCTACCAAATATACAATACTCAGATGTAATTTAAGGTAGTATGGTTTAGTTGCCAAATATAAACATAAATGCTCAAGCAAATGCATTCGTTGTGATCTATTTTTACTGAATGAATTTTGCACTATTTTTATGCAAAGTTAATGTATGATGTAAGTGTTCATACACTGTTGGTAGTTGAAGGCAATAGGACTGCAGCTTAGCTACGTAAAACATGTGTTGATGGTAAAAACCGTGCGTTTAAACGTTTTACCTGGAAACATTTACTGTGAACATTTCTGTACATTGCTAGCTGTGAGAATTCACGACACAATCATGGTAGGTTTTTATTACGATCTTCATGATGAAATGTCATTGATTGCAATCACTCACGGAGTTCGTATCTCAATTATGTAATTTTCAAAATTCCACAGTATTAGAGGCTAATCCTACTCGATAATAACTTTGAAGAAATGTCACACCTTGGTTAACAAGAATCTGATCGATATTTACCGTAGATCTATACAATAATAACCATCACCTAATAAAACTGAAAGCGGTTTTATTGTTGAAGTGCAGTGAAGCTTCTTTACGACGAACCGTTACACTGACTATCACCAATTGGGAGCCACTGCTTTTACTTGGTTAACGAAATATTTCACACGTTATCTAAACTTATGTCAACGACCTCACTGTTCATCAAACGATCATTTGATAGAAAAATACGGACATATCAAAACAAAATTTTATAGGTCTTACCGTCGAATCAGACATTTTTTCGTGATTCAATAGACTTTTACAAACAGGTTTGTCTGGGCAAACTCCAAAAGCTAGCGTTCGGTTGAGAAAACAGATTGAACCAACTCGAGGACGAAAATAAGTTTTTATTGCACCATCCTTTCAAGGATTGTCAGTTAGACAGACCGAGGGGTTATGATCACGAGAAGTGTTGGGTTAAGTCTCAAATGGACGTCGAAACGGACCATTTGTCTTTTCATGAATCAGTCTGTATATCCATGATATGCGTGCGAGTATATACAATCTACTATTTTATTTAACCGAGGAAAAAATTTAGGTGGTTCTTTCATGAGGTGAAGCAGTGCATACGTATGAATGCAACTTGTTAACAAGCTCTTGCGTTTTTTCTTAGCCTCCACTGTTGTTGGGAGAACTCCAGGATGAGTCATTGGTTATGTTCGAGGTAGGTCAAAAATATGGTTGAATTATTTTTTATAGTCCCTGAAACTTTCCAAACGATCCTTTATCTAAGGATATACTGGCATGGAAGAGTTGAAAGCGAATGTTACTCAGTTCTTCTGTGCTGACATCATAAACAGACATAGTAGCGTCCGACTGGTCCAACTTTAGCGGCCTAGACAGAAGGATAAGGGTAACTTTACTGGGCTCCAACAGACAGACATGCATGTTGTTTCATACACTGGGTGTCTACGAAATTAATCATTTTGTGACAACGGAAAAGAGAGAAACATTTTAATCACGTTCAGTAACAGAGGATTTTGTTTACCGCCAACTGAACATCGCCAATAATTGGTTGTATACGTCACGTACACGCAGACGTTTCAACAGTCGCTTTCGGAAACATCTCATTCAAGTTTTGCCCTTGTCAGAGCTCGTCGAATGAGTTTCCAACATGGAACTCTCTTAACACAGTAAATGGCAAACACGATTGATGATAGTGTCATAGTAGCTTATCGAACAACATAACTGAAGAAAGGTTGAAATGACACAAACAGAGCTGATCCCATCCACACGTAGCATCTAACGGAACGATTCACTCGGTTCTATTTTCTCGTGTTTGAGTACATGCCCATTACAATTAGTCAAAGCCACGTTGATAAAGGTAGTCACTTTGAACTCGATGGAATATTAGTCTAGTGAAAGTTAACTTACACACGTGGGATAAACACATGAGATTCACGTGACACACGGCATGAAAAGTGTCGAGTGCAGGCTAAATTAAGTAAACGAAGGAAACGTCTGAATACCCATTCAGACAAATAGTTAGGTTGATTCATGCAGCGAATATACATTTCACATGATCTACTTTATTAAAGCTTGTATAAAACACTTTCAGTAATTTCCAATACCTCAGTTGCCCAAATTTTGTTAAACGATTATATTCAACAGGCCTTTGAGAAAAATCGCTAACTCTTTAGGTTGTAGGATACTGAAAATGTTGTCATCTTGGGCAACACAAGTTTATTCAACTTTACAGATACTACACACCTGCTGATGGTCCAACGGTTGCCACTACACTCCAGATGTGCACGACTATTTGAGTGAAAACATATCCCCGGATGGCATGCATGTTTTCCTCACGCATACGAAGTAGATCAGCTTGAGTGGTTCAAACCCGCCATTCCTATGTAGTGACGGCAGGAGTAAATGCTTAAGTAGCAAACGCGTTCTTATCGAAGTTACAGAGCAGCTACAAAAGCCTTGAGGCTTGCTTTTGTTTTTCCATCATTTGTTCGGCTACAGGTTTTATATCTACGAACAAAGTGCACAAAACTTCGTTTATGCTTACTAGATGACGGTTAATCGAGAAGTGTGTTTATTGGTCGAGGCAAATCCTTACAGATGAAAATTGTCTAACCTTTGTTATCAGCTGAGTTTGGCAAAGCCTGTCCAATCTAGAAGGATTATGACTACACGCCGGTGATGGGAAACAGTAGAGTTCATAATAACACAAACCAATCCTATTTAGCGGTCAACTCACACCTGATTGTGTTTTAGTAGGTGACATGTTCCATATAAAATTCGACTGAATGGTTGTCGTGCTACTGATGGAGATATCATAAGCATACTCAAAATCATTACTAAGGAAAATGAAGGAGTTACCGCTCACGGAATACATGGTACTGCATAAGTTGGATGATCGAATGTGGCGGCAAACTATATTGCCATCTAAAAGAAGCCGAACTGAATGTTTGAATATGCGGTGATTAGGTGTGATGGAAAGTATAGATTCAAGCACAATAACAGGAGACAGTTTCAGTTCATTGAGTTAATCATTTTAGTCCCATCCACGTGTTTATGCTTGATTTCCTTGGAGGCGGAATATGTCGAACTTGGTGCGCGGTTGAAATTACTGAGAATGAAAGAATTTGTCATTGACCATGCAATTTTGCAGCGATATTTTTATCCATATATGTTGTGTACCTCCAACTACGCAAATTTTCAGTGACTCGTTAATATTTAAACACTCCTGTGTGACTGGACATGTGAAAGGTTATCTGTTTTGAACATAGCAGTAAGAAGACGGACAGTGGTAGATGCTAGCATTTCGTATTGCCTCTTCAGTACCAAATAACAATAACCAGGAACATATATATGACACTATTAGGGTGGTGGGTGAAGAAAATAAAATAGCAAATTAGGTGGAGAACAACAACGCAAAACTATTAGGTCCATGGAAGTCTAAGGCTTACATACAATTGTTTTTGCA
>LUCH01005654.1:9507-19523 GCA_013368495.1 Paragonimus heterotremus | reverse complement strand
GTGGTGGAACTCGTATGACTGAGATAACTATGGTGTTTTCAGACATACGGAATTCGTACAGAGGTAGGGAATACTGATGGTGTTGATAGTTGAGGCTGATGGTTTCGGTCTTCGGTTGTTCGCCGAGTTTCGCATCTGGATTTCAAACATTTCATCACCAAATGAAGTGACATCATAATTGCATAAGGTTTTGGCCCCATAGAATTGGGCGTGGGTGGGTGGTTGGTGACTCCTATTGGTTTCATTCAAACTGTTTAAACAGATCATTGGTTAGTTTACTGTTTCAACAGAAGTCGAAAAATGCCGTTTATAGGAGGACTACTGGCAGAACAATCGATGCCGCGTAAAAAATTGTGCTAAAATTGCCCACGAGTCGTTCATTTCGATATCCATCTCAATATTAAGCACCATTTATCCAGACGGCATTTAAAAAACCGCTCTATATCAAACTATCTCCAGAGACAACGTGTTGATGGCTACATCTTACAACATGACATACTTTGTAACACAACAGACCTGGCTTTGCCCCCACTGCTCACTTTGTTGCTCGTACCCAAGGCCGAAAGATGGGGACATGTGTCAAGTTCTCAAGTTATCTATTTGTTTGTCTGCATCTGTGCACAAAGGACAGAAAATCGCCCGATCATTTGGCCTTGTGAGGTATTAGTTGACTAGATGAAGAGCGGTACTTAGCGATCAAAACGTCTGCGTCCTTTGCTGCAAGACAATGATTAAGTACATTCCTTGAAGACATTGTTGGCTCACCTGTTGCGGTCTTGATAAATACCTGCAAATTTGATCATTTCTTTTTTGTTTCGACAATCAAACTTGTGAGCTGATGTACGCGTCACCCAACATGATTGCTATCAATTCACTACCACTCCCAGTTGACTGTAGGATTTGCATACGAGTACCGACTGCATTCAGTCCACTTCAGTCGAAATCACTGAATATGATTCTACAGGGCAGGGCCGAGGATACATTATAGACAGATTTAATTGCGCAGGTGGACACATGCGCATACGAACGCCTGGAGAAGAGCGGCAAGTCAGTATGATGGATGTTAGGAAAAAACTCTTGTGCGACATGACACTCGGATCGTTTCATTTTGGCAATAGCCTTTGCCGCGTGCTGTGACGGACTACGGTGACCCGGTTCAACGTTTGCCTTTGATCCACCGAGCAGTCGGTGTATGCTGCGACTTGAGGTATCTCGATGGTAAGGTCAACGGCTACTGATTGTGCACACTCGAGCTACTTTAGTCAAAACAGGGGTATTCACTCCATCTGAGTTACGTCTCTGTTTAGCCGAAACGGCTCGAAAGATATGCAGCAGTGTGCGTCAACTCCTAGGGTCATTTCACAATTTAGATCGAGTGCATTGAAATAATGTCCAGATATTTTAAACTGGAAACTTACGGATCATTTGCAGTAATGTCTAGTGTACAGACTTGTCTCACTCGCGTAACCATTACATTCCCTATAGTGTGCTTCTGTGTTTCACCTTTTATTCAGCCCAGCATATCGATCGATCCAAGGCAAGCATTAGACCAGGTCAATACAACCCGTCACAGCAGCCGACAAATGCTTTAGTCATGATAACATGATCTCAGTGCCGAGTCGCGCATGACTTTCATCCTCTCACTCACCACACTGACTGTTCCTTGGGGGTCATTTATGTACATATCGACTTGCGCGATTAAATGTCTCACCCAGGTAAACGAGGCCAACCTTAAACTCCTCAATAATGTATAGCAGTCTCTCGCCATGGTGCATGTGAGGTAAACGCGTTAGTCACTATTCCGTTGATCTTACGTTAGGCCTGATCGAAACCGTCCATCGGATCACCCATTCACACTCAAGTGTTCTTGATGTTGAACTTGTAAAAATAAGAGCTGCACTCAAGATTGTGTTTCATACCTCGAAGCCTCTGTTTCATCGATTGTTATAATTTTGCTTGCTTCAATCCAGTCCTATAGCGTTTTCACCCATAAATACTCTACAACCTTAAACGTACCTGGATTTCAAACGATGCCCTTACGGAAAACTCAATCCAGCTGGTCTCTTGTATACCACCACTGGTAAGTTTGCTTATGGTCTGTTATCCAAACGTTCTCCTGAAACTCCCGATTTCCAGTAAAACCGATGACGTTTACCAAAGGGAAAGCAGGGTGAGACAGATATGGCTTGTTGAACAGATGTACTTATTCCTAACATTTCTCTAAATTATAAGCTGATACGTAAGAAGGTTACCACCTCATTCCTTTGTGTCACTGTGCGTGATGGTCAATTCGCACGTTGGCTATTATTTCCACGTCTAATTACTTCTCCTAGTGAATGCGCTAACAGATGCCTTGTCAAACTTTTGGCTTAAAGAGCTGATACAGTGATCATCAAAATGACTTATTATCCCCTGTACACTTAACATCCTTGGCAAAATCGGGGTGAAATATCATGCATTTTGATCGTAATTAAATAATTAGCCAAGTTGAAGCAGTGTTTCCCCAATATACATTTGACAATAAAACTTAACAGCACAAGTTTACACGATGTATCCAGTAACATTTTACTGCATCGTTACGAAGGCCTACTGCAGCTGGCTGTCTATATAACATTCCAGTCGCATTTCAATCGGCTTCATGCGAACATTTGACTGAACTATGAACTTGAGTGAAACGAATGCGTCACGTTTCTTGAGTTGAAGCTTTCTCGCCGCAGCGACTGCATAATGCCTAGGTCAGTTTGCCGTAATGAAAATTGGACTGGTCAGTATCTCCGACTCAACCTAAAGAGCGCTGTTTCACAGATCATGCCAACTATATACTCCACAAGATGTAGAGTTGGATTGTACGTTGCAGCCGAATAACTCCAAGGATAATGGCTACCCCAGTAGTTTTACTAAGTATTCGAAACTTCGTGCTGCAAGTGAGGTACTCTTAGATGAATCTAAGATGAAAGGTTTTTCCAGTTTTCCTTCAAATATGATTTTTTCGGGAACACGCACACCAAACAGCTAGGTTGTTTATTACAATGCATCTATTATTCAGCCATACCGGTCGTCATCTTTATCGCAACTCGGATCACAATATCCCCGATCAAAGAAGCACTGTCGCTTCAAGTCAAATGAAATTAAAAACGCAATTCACATGCGGATGCTTGATTACTTACATCAGAAGAACGGAGAGAAAGTTACGTTATTTAAAGGAAACCCCATTGTGAAAAATCTAGACTCCGGCTGATTTCGAACAAATGACAGGAACAACATACTTAGCGGTAAGCAGTTTACCGGCTGAGCTACGAAGCAACCTAGAAATTTTACGTTTAGACTCAGTTTCCTATCAATGTTATCGAATGACCGGACATTTTTCGAAGTGGGTTGATTGCCTGACAAGTCAAATTGACAGGTCGATTAATCAGTCAACATAAAAACGACAACCATCTACGTCGATTGCTCGGCATCTTCCGAGTGTACATCACCAAGTAAATTTTTGTCGAAGTATTTGAAATCGTTTACGCTACTAGCAACAAGCATTTACTAAGCTTCGGTGAGGTCTGTCTTATCAAAATGATACACTCCACAGTCTGAATGTAAAACCAGACAATATTTGGTTGGTATCGACGTGGTAACTAACTCTTGTCGATCTAGTATATGTTTCCGATGTTATTATGTGTCAGTGTGATTTTATTCTTCAGCTCACTAGTGGACATTACGGTTTTTGCGACATAGTGGGTTAACTGTAGTGTACACCCGTAAAGTTGCAGCGAAGTGTTACCGGAGACATTGCACAAACTTGTACTGCTGACTTCTCTCGCCAAATTAACTTATTCAACGAGTTATGTTTTGACTACCTTTTCATCAATTCCATTCTAATGTTACATTCCAAAATGGCCTAAATGCTTGTATGTACAACAGTAAACAGGATGAGTGTAATGAATGTAAAAATTTGGAATTGACGGTGAAAAAATGTTCATTGCTAGGTTCATCTTTGATTCGCAACAGAACGGGGACGGGTAGTGTGTGGAACCTTTTTTTAAAAACCATTTAATAAACAGTAGAAAACGGTATCTGTACATTGTAACTATTTCTGTAGGATTGTTGCATATTCCTCAGCTTGAAAACGTTGCACCGAACGTGATCTTTTGTTGAAAAGCACTACAGTAAAAAGGAGCTTGTAAAACTGACCTGATAATCATCACACGTGTACACACATCCCACATCTGATAATCAGTATACTCCAAAATAAGTTATGAAGTTTATTCGTAGTAAGATAGTCCGGTTTACTTTCGACAGTTGAATTTTAATCCCCTACTCAGTTTTGTTACATTTATGGACATGATCGCTTACGTCTTACCGGTTAAGATGGAACAGTTTCACCGGAACAAACTTATTACTGGAAAGTCCAATCAGGTGAGGTTCACATTATTTTGGATAGAAATATTACCGAGGGCATGAAGCTGGAAGCACAGGTACTTGCGTGCAACGTCCAACCAGTTATTCCATATGTACAACAAAGGAAGACAAGCCGTGGTGCCAAAGGTTTGGGATTAGACATGGAGTTCGTTGGAGCAAAACAATATATTAATTAGGCCCAAATTGCAAAACAATCGCCAGTCACCGGAATAGTTAAACGAGGTTCACCAGGGTCAATCAGCGAGTCATGAAACAAGGTTTGGACACAATTTGTTGACTAGTCTAAGAAACTGAATGAGACTTGGACAAACTATGATGAGGAAAAATTATGCACAATCGGTTGCGGTCTTTTGAAGATCCCTAATCCAGACTCATTTGTACTTTTACCCCTAACCTGGCATTACTGACGAATAGCGTGGCAGTGAGCACAACGCCAGGTCATATGAACAGCCAATAACATTGTAATGTTATCTTCTTCACCGAGCGCTAACACATGGACGACTTCCTTATAAGGGCCACTTTTGAAGGGGACGGTGGAAATTTTTAAGAAAACAAATAACTTTGAATGGCCACTTCCCCGACACTAACAGTGCCGATTTGGGAGAGTAATAAAAAATACCAAGCAGTCAGTCTTCACGCTTCCCAGGGGGTAGTCTTCGTAAGGGGGAACACCGTAGTGGGGTAGATATTGGACTGAAACTTAAAGGTATAGTATCAACATTGACAGGACTGGTGAAACAGGCAGGGAAGTTTGTGAAAAGCAATCAAAAGTTCACAGCTACTACGGTAAATGAATTATTATAAACAAGTCTCTTCCCAGACTCACAGCGAGTTGTCTTTTGTGATGCTGTCTCTGTAATCGGAGGTATTAAGTCGCCTGAAGATTCCAATAATGCGTTCAGGTAGCCTAGTCTTACGCATGGTCTGGGCTGGATATATATATATATATATATATCAAAACGGGCAGAGGGCAGAAGACTATTCGTAAATGTATATACTGTTATCGAACTCGGTTCTACAAATACAATAATAAATAATTTAAATATACAGTAACTTACGACCAGGTTTACAAACGCATATAACAGTGCAGCGGAAACGTAACAAACTGTCCAGTTAATTCCAGCGGTAAAATATCTAGTGCGTTACTGTTACACATATAAACAAATATGGTAGATTGTGGTAGGAATCAGAATATAAATAATAAATTCGGATACGGTTAAATTGTTTATGGCCGATCTAGAGTTTATGGAAAAGAAATAAATGTTGACATCAAACGGCTGGGAGTAATCGCAAGCTTTGCAAACAGATGAGTCACGTTAAATTAGATGATAAAGGCATACTACTGTAAGCGTGTGAGTAAAGTAACGTGAAATGTGAAATTGGGTTTCACAGGAGGCGTTTACCGGTTCCTCTAGTCGTTGGATGCGTTTTCGATTAAGTTAGCTCTCTATGTCCAAGCTCGTTTTTGACTCATATTATGTTGTGTCCTTTCAATCCTTGAGGCTACTGTCTATCCGCATCAAGCATGTAACGGTGCACGTATGAATTCACTGATGGGGCGCAGTCTAGATTACAAACGCATTAACGTTCTGTCGGAAAGAATCCGAATCCTAAAGTCAGAGAAGACTGGGTGTCAAGGATAACAATCTGGTTTACATTCCTGTTCTTAGTTAAGTTTTCTACTCATGTTGTTGTTGATCTGCTCTGTTGTTGGTGGCTAGACAGCAGAGCAATTCTGTTCCCGAGTTTGGAACGTTCCGTTTGCATCGACTTTCGAAGTTCACTCGTTAAATTCCGACCCAACCCTATCCACCCAAGTATTTATCCCTGTATATTCCATCTCTCCTGTTTGTGGCCATTAATTTGACGTTGATCTAGATGGTTTTGTCTTATCCCCTGAATTTGATAGTTGTGCGAATAGTCAACTGCCGTTTATTGTACTTTGATTGAGTGGTGCATGCATAATCTTATTGAAGCTCGGCTCGTCACCATTGTTTATGAACTTGTTGACTGCTCGGAAGTACCCTGTTGGGTATGAATGCTATGTTATGTGATTATAGTTAATCGCTAGCCTGTTTGGCATCAAACTGTGGCTCATTTCCCAGAAATGATCCGTCAATCAAAACTGTTGAGGTTGTCTACTTATTAACTTTGATAATTTGTTCAATAGTAACGTGGCATTTTGATTATTTTGGATCGTTAGTTTATCGCTACGCGTTGCTCAACGTCTTCTTGGAAGATCGTACACCGTTTGCACACAGGGTAATCGTGGTTGTTTCATCTCGGCTATCGCACACAACCCTGGAAGAACATTTCGCTTAAGTTACCCAGATTTATTTGAACTAGGTTTTAAAGCAACATACTTATAAAATAGTCGATGAATGCAGTAGATTTTACAGTGGCTTTATGCATGTTCACTCGCCACAAAACCTCGTTACCAAGTTTTGTTATTTTGCTGTGCCAACCGAAATGGATTTGAGGTGAACACAACCCGACACTCTAGGACTGGTCACGTTACGTTAACAGTCTACGCACCTGCCTCCGACAAACAATGTAGTTGTCTTGGTAATGAAGATTAGCGGAACAATTCTTTTGACAACACATTCGCCTTGGCAACAAATTTATTACCATAACACGTTTGTGTATACTGTAAGCGATATTGACAATTTTTCAAAGATGACCTTTTAGCTTACCTTGAATAAAGAACGGAGATCGACCTTCCGGTCCTATTCCACTTCCAACTCGACGTCTCGGGTCGATCAGCTGTTGTGGGTAATAATTTCCTGCCAGTTCGTTCCATGCTGTTAAGGCTTTATCAGATTGAACTGCGGTAAAGTTAGAGAGTAAGTGTCCTTCCACATTGGACGGTAAGTGCATGATCTGTAAACCGCTTGGGTTCCGTTGTCCATAGGGTACGAAGAAGTTAGAGGTGGAAGCGTTCCCGGCATTGGAAGAATCCGTCATCGTTTCCATATGAAATGCACTGGTTGATGTTGTCAGTTCAGTCGAAGACGATGGATTATCCGTTTGTGGAATTTGGACAGATGAAGTAATCATTTTGTGATCTACATCAGATGGAATTGATTGATTGATAAAGTGTGTTGAAATAGAAGAGAACGGTATTCCCGTCGAACTGTTCACTAGTGTGTTATTACAATAAGGCGTGGACTTGTATTCTGAGGTTTCGGCCGGATGGAGGTGGAAGTTCTCGATGTCCGGAATGTTTTTGGTTTCTGGCGCTGTGGCGGCAGTGGCTAGTCAAAAAAATATCACCAGTTCAGGATATCAGTTTATGCCGTTCAGTAAGCAGAGATCATTCAATACATTTTTTAATGATTATCAAATGAACCGTTTGATAATGTGTTACTAATATATGGCTTTAGGTAGTACGCAACTAGTGTGTAACTGTTTTCACCACTAGATTTCCAACTTCGAATTTAAAACTTCCGATCAGGTTGACAATCTGTAAACTGTGGATGTTTAAGACAACAACCTGAGGTCAAAGTCAGTAAGGAAAAGGATCAGTTACACTCTCGAGTTATTGAGTTCCAGTATTTCGCTGTTTTACCGTGAAGAGCCGTATATATATAAGACAGTAATTAATGGGTAGTGTTTCCGGCGATTATCTGGAAACCCGTGCAAAAATAGAATACTGGAACGAGTTAGTTCGGTTGAATTGAACTGGTATGGTGAATGGTTGATGTTTAAATTCTCTTCAGTGATCAACGACTTAATTTTTGGTAGCTGTGTTCGCTTTCTAATGTTCCATAATCTGTCGGGCAGCCTATGGTGCACCTTGAAACATGAGCTACCAAATTAATGCTTCTTCCATCCTTGTCTCGTCACGTTAGCAAAAATCCTAGCGTCTCCATGACTTCCGGGTGTGCAAGCGTCATCAATCTCCAGTAGGTTAGTGTCAATTGTTTAGTATTTTACATCGGTAATCACAGCTGGTGAAGTTGGTGTTTAGTTGCCTACATGATGTCACACTTAGATGATAAACAACTCGACAACAAATTAAAACACACCGTTATCGTGCTTTAGCTTAGAGTATTGGCAAAAATTTATGACTTAACTGGATAACAAACATATAAGCCGAAATATTTACTCACTGGCGATTTCATTTCAGTTACTAACGAAATGACTGCCATCAAAGAGACAAGCTTGATGATCAACCGATCGTCGAAAATTCGCTAGATGAGCTCCCAAATAATGGTGGTTTAAACTAAGGTATGAGACACAAATTCGACCGAATCTATGACTTGCTTGTGGTAGGAGCCTAAATTAAGTAGGACTGTAATACGGTACGGAATGGAAGGCTGAAGACGAACGTTTAAGGGTTGCGAAAGGGTGCACGTACTGTTTCTGATACTTAAAGATTGGTCTTCAGCAGACGAGCCTTGCCTAAGACTGTTGCAGATACCCCTGAGGATGAAGCAAAGAAATGCTGTTGATTTCAAGCATGTGGTTGTATGAAACCATTTGGGTTCGTCGGGAAGAGCAGGAGAAATTGATCTGTGTCACAAAATACTTGTACTTAGCAGCACTTCTTTCCTCAATATAACAAATTATCTACGTTGAACAATCGTAATGTCAATCTCCTTTTCCAATTAGCAATCAGTTTCTTATCACTGGAAATGTAATGCACGATTTTCTGTCACTGCTTATGGGATTCTGTGATAGTTTATAACATGACACAGTCGCCCGCATATTTAATCACAAGACAGTTACCCACGTATATAGGGTTTGCAACTGTTGTAAACCCTTCTAAACGGTACGCTGATTCGTCCTTGCTATCGTAATGCGCTTGGCAGAATTCGGATTCTCCTCACGGTAATAATTAACACGAAAACCTCGGTCCCGAAAAGTACCGCGACTGTCCCGCATTTTGTCCCAAGGCATGCCAAAAGACGCGTTCAAAATAGGAAGCTTTGTTCCGCTCCAAAACGGGCTGCGGCTAGGGCGACAAGAACAAGGTATTTATAGGGCCCGTAATGACTACACATTCCCAAGACATCAAGAGAACAGTTGCCGGAAAAAAAAAGTTAGGATCGCTAGTGAGCATAGCGGTATAAAAAGTCTCAACCGATTTGAACAGTTCGGCTAAGTAACACTGAGTCAATCGCTTTTTCTTTCTCACGGCGGAGGCGTCTTGGGACGGTAACAGGGTGGGCGCCCTAACAGCAATGAATCTCAGGAAACTGTTGTAGGCTAAGAGAGTATGTCCATTGTATTTCCCTGATGAAGTGTGTTGTCAACTGGGATGCCAGGTGAGTCCTACCAGTACTACCATAGCCATACCAACAGAATACCTTATAGCGGATGACGGTTTTCTGTCTCTTGCGCAGTCGCTTTCATTCTCCAGTCCTCAATTTTAGACAGTATACTTCAGGTTAGATGAAAGTAACATCTCACAATTACAGCGTTATGGTGTGAATTTGGAAATACACTCAAAACAGCTTTATCTTGAACTGGTCAGTATGAGAAGTTGACCTTGGAAGGAACTCACACCGCAATATATATATATATATATATATATATATATATATATATATATATATATATAGTGACCGGCGACCGTGTGGCTTCTCTAAGGATTCTGGCTG
>LUCH01005653.1:14527-40210 GCA_013368495.1 Paragonimus heterotremus | reverse complement strand
ACACAGCTGAGTGAGAAGACCAAGATCATATGTGAGTATTCTTCAATTTACACCAACCAAATATTCCACTAATCATCACCACAATTATTCAGTGAAAAACGCTCACCTCACTGCTAGCCGCAGAAAAAGGCCCAGTATAGTAACGCCGGTCACCATGGCTACGGCATCATGTTTGGGACTGGTTCTTGAATTGAACATGCTGAATGTAAGACGACCGACACCAACTGGCACAATGAGTAAAGTAGTGCTCAACAACATCAAGCTGAGCAAAACCACGAAGCCAAACGCAAACATACGAAGGGGAAACCAAGTGGACCGTTTGTAGGGGACGTAGCGATTGAAATTATCGGGGTCTTCATCGTTGTCGTGATCTTCGCGCGCGTGGCGATCCTCGGGTCGCGCTGGCCCTGGGACCGGATGAACTTCAGGTTCAGGAAGTTGGGGTATGTTTGGTAGACGAGTTTGCGTGGATTCAGTGGGTACGTGTGGCGATTGTTGTGTTTCAGAAGTTGTAGGCGGCATTTCAGAGTCATGGTTGGTTGGAGGGATATACGGCACTTCGGCACCATCTTCGTTAACAATTAAGTCCTGAAGCAAAAGATGAGAGGAGGCGGTGAGAAGAACCATACTGACGGGCTTAAGTACAATAAATTTACAATGAACCATTTAAGTTCAACATTTTAGAAGCGTCCGCTGCAACGTGTCACAGTGGGTCCATACCAGTAGGTACAACTACAATATGCGAATAGGTACATAAAAGTAGGTTGTTGAACAAGATAAACGAGAAGAAAGACAAAAATCGTTACAGTAACTCGGTTGAAGAATCGAACGGCATATGACGCCTACAATATCTGTAAAGGTTGAGCACTAAGGTACGCGAGTCGTACAGCGTTCACAAACACACGCGAACTTTCGTGAATTAACGCGGAAAACAGAAGGGCATGCGAAAAAGCCAAAATGAAACTGAGTTGACGTCGTTGTAATAATGAAAAAGAATCGCACACACTGTTCTCGTTCATTGATCACACGCATGAACATTCAACTGTCCATTCGTTGACGTTATTTTTGTGTCCAATCACCCTGAACTTTTCTGTCAATTTAAACCAGCGTTTGGTTTGTCACGACATGCACCTATTGCACTATTAGTTTATGTGATTGCGTGCCTGTGGTTGTGGCTGATCAAAACCAGTTGCCAAGTTTTGTTTCACGTAACCTATGATTTAGTCAATTTTGAACGTGAGGACCGGCCTGGACTACATACTTTGTGTCTAACAGTCCAACCGCTAATCATCAAACTAGGAGCGTTTGTTGAGAACCGAAACTGGCCAGTAAATGCTCACATCGTTTTACAGAGTGGCACGTATTGAGCATTAAAGTGTAACTAATTATTGGGTCTTATTTATAAGAGTTTTTCAGATAGTAAACAGGAGAATTTTGACATCCACAACACAGCAACGAACCAAAAGCGTTCAACTGACTTTGAAAATCAACAATAGATGACTTTAACCCAACGGGCACGTCGTCATTAATTTACTAGTTGAGAAACTTCTAATGATTCAACAAGTTACTGAGTAGCTTGTTGTTTCTAGCGGTAGGGACCTATCTACAACTTTCCTCATTCCAGAAATTGTCGTTTGGTTAGAATCAAAGAAAACCCGGACCTAGCGCAAGACAGCGTCGAGGAAAAACCCGAGGCCGTTATGGCAGTACACTTGGGAACATCTCGACGGTTCCTCTAGGAGATTTTAGAGCAACTGAAAGTCTTTCTATACAAACCGTAATCGGCGCGTGAGTTATGCACATATATGTATTTGAATAGTCGAAGGAGAAGTTGAAGATATCTCCCTACGTATCGTTGAAGCCGCGTTCATATTTACCATGCACATATACAACAAGTAACAGTCGGATTTTAGAGACATGTTAAAAAATCTATTTCCCAACACCACCGCCGGTTGTGGTACAACTTCCGAGGCGAGTAAAATTGTCAACGAAATTCAGATTTACATCATTCACAGCAAGTGTAGGTACAGGTTCCTGGTACACCAATCGCAAAGCGCACCATGGTGTTTTGGATTATCTGTACTTAGTCACCAAGACGATATGAACCACACAGCCCAAGATTCCTTTTTCAAGTGGTACTTCCACCAACGCACTCTTGAGACTATTTATAGTTTTGCGCAGAACACTGTCGATTGAAACGTTGAAGACAAAAGGAAAGATAGAGTTCCGCTGGAAGCGGGGGTGAATGGTGATAGTCCAACATAAACTCTAATTCTATCTGATACCTAACAGTATGATGATCCCGGGATGAATACAAACATAGAGTACTCCAATCAACAAACAGTACTACAGAAAAGCCTTATCGACAAGATCGGAAACTGCCCTAATGTCCTGAAACACAAATGACGTCAGTCGCGATTGGTGCAAAGCTTTCAAAGTGTAACAACTGGTCAGCCTATGTCTTCTTTTGGAAAATGTTTCTAGAGAGAGAAAAACCCTCACATCTAGTGCATCTGATATCCAGAAAAGATATCTGATTTTCCTCCTCGATTTCACGGGCAAATTTGATATTGGGGTGCAGACTCTTAAGATGTGTGCACATAGTTTCCATTTGGATACGCGATGCACACACTACAAATGTTACCAGTGTATACTTTGTAAAATTATGCCGAACTGACAATGTTCTGTACTTGTTCCTCAAAAGGGGCCATAAAAATAACCAACAACATTGTTCCAGACTGTCGATTGTTCGAGGGCGAGGGAACGTATAGAATATAGCAAACTTTGCAGAACGGACAGAACCAGCGCAAATTCACCATGTTTAAATACGCATGAAAAAGGTCTGGATGCATTATGGCGCCAAAGAACTGGAATTTCTCACCGGATCTCCGTCTTTGTAGACAACCCGGTGGACACAAACTACGGAACGATTCAGAGAACCTGGCCAGTGGAACTGTGATGGAAGTGCCCTGTCCAGCATTCTAGGTTATACACAGATGAACTGTCTGCTTCGCAGATTATTTCACTAACATCGGTAGTATGGCATTGGAGCTCCGGATAAGACAGAACATCTTTCGAGAAGTTCCGGAAGCAGGTGCTAATGACATATCGATCGCACGTCCCAATAACCCGGTTGTGTGATTTCTTTGTAACTCTTTTACGGTACTGGTTGGCCAGGTTCATCTCCTGGACTGAAGCCCTAGCAAATTTGCAATGTCAGTAGCTGAAGACGTTAGAAGAGATGGTGACTGTTCGGGCACAGCAGCGTGAATGTTGTTGTTTGGATGAGATGTCTGTGAAACAAGAGCAATAAAAGCCGGGAAGAAACATTTTGGCTGACAACGTTTTACTTATACCTCCATAGCTTAGCTGTTTGGTTACAAGACATCTTGATGTTGAATGTCTGTGTTCAGACTAAGGTGTTTTTTAGTCGTTAGGTTCTTTTCGTTTCCTTCTGCTATGAAGTTAGTGTTTGTCCTTGCATGATTGCACAGCAGTCAACTTGGCTAAATTAATTCACCCGATCGTAGTGAATACAAACGACCCTATCCAGAAGGGCGGTCTATAAAACCCAGCGATGATCACATACCCGCTAAGTAAGAACACAGGGAAATACTTACTCCGAGTAAAAAAGGCTCATCTCCGACCAAATAACTGCGTATACCAAGTACAGTGCCTACACCCATGCACCAAGCCCGAAGCAATTTTCTGACGGCGGCCTTGGCTTGCACATCCAACAAGAAAGGAAGCACGACCTGGATCAGGATTATTTCCACCGAATAATCCAAAGGACTCTCGCTGAAACACAAAAAATGGAGGAGTGAAAAACCAGGTCAGAATAACGGGAAGCAGTTGTGGCGTGACTGAGAAACGCAAACAAGTTGATCGTACATAAGTCCAACAGTACAATTCGCCGTTCGCAACACGATATAAACGCACATTTTGGAAGAACCGAAGGGTGTCAATGGCGATACGTGGGCATGTCACCAAACCATGGAGTAAACTCTAGGTAAAATAATTGAGTAAATTTTTTCAATATACGGTAAACAGGACAGCCACGTATAAGGCTAGGATAACCGTAACGTGACAATGTACAGATTTTGATGCATGTTCCAAAACTTCAGCAGTTGAGTATGTACCATACACAGTAATCGATCGAAAAGAACAGCTGTAACACGATGGGAGAACAGCCTCATCGAGTTAGATAATCCAGTAATTGCGTGATATGCATGTTGCTCTGTTCTTGTGTCAAGCCATCGATTCGGCGAACCAAGAATGACTTAGTTCGCCGATGAAGGACAAAAACAATCAAGAAGTCTGTAGTTAGGCCAGCTATATCCACTTACCACTTGGTTGCATATTTGCAAAGTATTGATATATTGATGCTGAACGTTTATCGTAAGACACGGATCTACCTTTACTTTACATTTAAATTAAGAGGTTCCATGAAGGTCGTATGACAGTCAAGTACCAGTGTGAACCATTAACGATCAGTTGCGGGCGGTGGGCCATAGCAACCTGAATAGGGGGCTACACGTTGAAGGATAACAGAGAGAGCTGCAGCACTCCAGTGATACCATTTGTTTAGTTTGACTAGCTGCTAACACGATATCTATCGCGGCGGGTTAAGATTTTCATCAGCGTGCTCTCTTTAAAGATGCGCATCCTTTCATTTGGAACAGGGAACCTCACTTCCCCAAAAACGCCGTTCTCCAGGCCAATCAGGATGGACACCACCATCATCATAGACAGCAATACATCAGTGGTTCACACTGATGCTTAACTGCCACACATCCATGGAGAAGAATAAAAAGCAAACCCTGTATAGGAAGAGAGAAGAAAAGAAACGCAAAGGGGAGGGGACCTAGTCACTAAAAATAGCTACGTCTACATTCAAACATACAACATCAAGGCGCCTACACCTTGCAAACAAACAACCGAGCTGTAAGTGAAAGTAAGGCATCATCAGCAAGACAGCTTCCTCACGGCGTTCACTGCCCCGCGTCATTAAGTGCACTCAATTCACAGACAATTCGGACAAACAACGACAACATTCACAACAATGAACTCGGTTAGCCGCCATCTCACCTAACGTCGCAAGCGACTGACTCTGTGAGTCGTGAAGGTCCCATCCCGAGAGACGAACCCGATCTACAGTGACCAAACCCTTCGTGAACGATTTCATTTGCCTACGCCAAATCATCATCTGTCCAATCGGCCGCAGCGTCGACAAACAGTGCGCGCTGTGGCAGACGACCAGTTGACATCCTCAGTACATGAAATAACCACCTGAGTCTGTGCAAATGTAGTGACAATAAAAGAACTCGTTTGACAACCAGTGCCAAACACTCGCTTCCTAACCTCCTCGTTGCTCACTCGTTGGTGCCAACCGATATGAGCGATTGAACACAGACATCGGTGGTCAAACACCTGAAGACAGTTCGTGTCTGCTACCCTGAGCGGCCATGTTTCGCTGCCGTAAAGTAATACAACCCTCACTGTTGTCTGATATACGCGACCCTTGAGCCTCAGAGAGATATCTTTCTGTCATCATTAGTGCCTCAGATTAGTAAACACCGTCCTAGCCTTAGAAATACGCGCCTCTATTTCATTCCCTACACCTCTGCCGCCGCCGCTGATGCAACTTCCCAGGTATTCGAAAGGGTCAACAACCTCCATGACTTCATTATTTAACATTAAATCTACGTAATCACAGAAATCTTGCAGAAGTACTTTGCATTTCGAGGCTGCAAAGCGCATTTAGAAATGCTTAGCAGAACGCGAAATTGCGTTTAGCATTCTTTGTATTGCCTGAAAGTTGTCAAACAGCAACAGCTTATCGTCAGCATAATCAAGATAAGTCAGCCTTCCACCAGACAGGAGGTCCACGCCGGCATCTTGTGTCTGCCGGAGACAATCTACGATTATATCGTCCATCAGAAAATTAAACAAAAATGGTGAAAGTGAGCAGCCTTGACGTACGCCGCTCATGGTTCTGAAATTGTCAGATGGCTCATCGTAAACCCTAACCTGAGCCGAAGTATGGGAGTAAAGCGCCGACAGTATGTCGACATACTTGGTCGGTACACCCCTGCGTTTAAGCGACTCTAAAAGTGTAGATCGATCCACCGAATCGAACGCATCTTTATAGTCGAGAAATATGGCAATTGTTGGCCGGCGGTACACATGACGTTGCTCCAGAATTTGACGAAGGGTGAAAATGTGATCTATACATCCCTGGCAGGACGAGATCCTGCCTGTTTTTTTCTAATGTTTAACTGCCGAGCTGCAGTGAATCGACGAAGTATAATGGATGCCAGAACCCTAGAAATGACTGGAGTCAAGCTAATTCCCCTGTGATTTTCCCAAGAGCTTCTGATGTCCAGACCTAGAAACAGAAAAACGATTAGGGTTCTCAACCAAAGCCATTGGCTCAAAAGCCTATGCCGCAAGGCAGCGGGTGGGCGGCAGTGTACCAGAACTGGTAAGTTTTCCGGAAGAAGATGCCAGTCTTCTTCAAACCCCCAACCTGGAGAACCAGGAGACTGGTTTGTCAGACGTCTACCTATTGGCCTGCCTGGTATGAATGACTCTATCATTGCGGTGGCCACACCGTCCAGCTTAGCCCAACAGGTCATCGAGATGCGCAAGCCGTCATACCGCCTCAAGGTCCAGTCTCGTTGTTACAGAATCAGGATGGACAGAAATTCTCAGATCATTTTCATGGCAACCTTCAACTCCTTTTAATCCATCACGTTCGTTAGTCGTCTGGTGAATTTTATTACTATTTTTGGCACCTGTCATTACTCTATTGAAGCTAGAATATTTAAGTTACCATGTACCCTGTGAACACCTGTGTGGTTTGTTACGAAATAAACTTCTGAACGTAATGAAGTTACTCTTTTCTTTCGCCCTTTACACTGACTTAGAGACGAGCAGGCGCGACGATTCTCCGTCCCAAAAGTAATCTCTTGTTTACCTCAAAGTAGACAACTTAGGCTCTGTCGGCAAACCCATCATCATCACAGACAACAATACATCAGTGGTTTACACTGATGCTTAGCTATCACAGTAAACTACTTTTTCGTGGTTGATTCAGGGTAGTTTTCTAGCGTGTACAATTTGCAATCAAATGCCAGGTTTTTGCACACACAAAATGATGTCATGCTACTGAAAATACTGGTTAGGTGAGTGCTGTTCATACCACTGTTTCATCTATTAAAAATTGACGAGCGGTGGCGTCGTATTTCGCAAAGCTGCACTTAAACGTTCAGCTGACTGTAAAACGGAAATTATGCGACCGTTGTCATTGAAGCAAACAGGCATGTTTGACCAAAATCCTCTTGAGCGAACCGTAAGCAACAGCTGTTAGACGCTTGAGGCAGAAAAACTGTTGGCTTTGACGTGCTCGCATGACAAATGTACTGTGAAAGAAACGACCGAAAAGGATAAAACGAACCCAGGTAAGCTGTAATGATAAGTAGCAGTGATATGATTGGGAAAGCAGAGTTGCATCGAATGAGACCGAAGTGAGACTAAGTTAGTGGATGAAGAGGAAAACTCACTGAGCTATCACGACTTGAAACGGGAGGAATCCAGGAAGCGAGCGACGCACAAGTTCGATGGGGACCCACAACATGAAAACAATCAGAATTCCCCAGATTGACTGGCGGGAAAAAGAAAACGGTGGCAGTTAAAAGTATGTGTGCGTGGAATTCGCGGAAGAATCATGACACAGAACGGTAAGTAACTCACAAACGTTGCAATCAGGCGTTGAGTGTATATGTGTAGAGGTTGCATGATCATCTGAAATAAGAAAGAAAAAGAGAAAGAAATAGTAATGAAACGAAATACAATTAGGTCATGATCGGTGTGTGCGCCAGGATGAACTCGACAATCGGAAGTGTCTGTGGCGGCAGTTAGTAAACGAGTACTCTACGAATCACCATAAATGCAAGTGTCGGCCGACGAACAGTTGATCGGCAAGCTGAAACGCCTACTAGTAACGTAGTGTGTTACTGGCGAACACAAAACAAAGTTGCATTGAGGTTGTCCAGAGTAACATTGCATGTCAAAAATATAACCGAACAGTTGCACAGTGATGTTGGGACGATCACGCTAAGGTTTAAAATTCCGACAACAGTAGAAAGGTAGTGAAAAAAACACAGAGAGTAAATCGTGGGCGTGGCCTGTGCTTCTAACATGTTCTGACAAATCGCCATGTGACGCGACAAAATCGGTTCGGAGTCAGTCCATTCAGTTGGACTGTATCTTAATCAATTTGGGCGGATATCCAATTCTCTATTCACAGTCGGATCAGTTCGATAAGGATGTAACATTACGGCTTCTTTAGCTAAAAATCACAAATGGTCATAAAATATTGAGTGGACACAGAAAGGCAGTGATTCAAATGTACAGGGGAAGTCAGATACCCTATTGAACAGGTCAACTACTGAATAAGAAACACCAATTGGTACCATATTTCACCAAAAAAAACAAAGAGCAAGTGAACGAGATCTGATTGATCTGGCATGACCTAAAAAGAGGACTGATGTACAATACATTTTAAAGCGATGGATGGCAGCATGTAATATTGTTTTTAACTGATTTCTGTCTGAAGGAAAGAGAGTAACGACCTCAACAATCAAAGGACAATCACTTTACTGGTCTAGACAAAAACCACCCAGGGAAAGACTCCAAGAGATCATGCGTGAGTGGGTAAAACGACTAAAACTGGGGCCATAACACGAGAATTAGAAAAAACAATTGTGGCCAGTGGTTAATCCCACTAACGGTTCGTTTGATGTGATGACGAACAGACGGAGAATTGGAAAAAAATGTTACGCCATTTCAATATAAACATCTGGAAACAAAAGGGTTGATGAGTTTGAGCCGCTATGAGCGTATTTACATTCTGTTAGGGGGAATACACTTATGGCTTGTGAAGGCACTGTTGACTGCAAACTCCTGTGGCAATATACCTACGCCTTTGTTAATCCGAAAATCAATGGAGGTATTGACACAGTCAACAAATCTATTTTTGAGTGCGACATCTTCCAAGAAGCCTGTCTGATCATCTCAAAATCGTGGTTTGTATCCAGTGCAGATTGTTTGACAAAACTGTTTGGAAGGAAAGTGCTTGGGTAGACATCTTACCTAAACACGTGACTCGTAGAATGAGCTTAAGCAGTAGTAGATGTGAGACACAGTTAAGTTTCCGTCGTTTTGTTAAGAAAGACTAGTGGCGGAAACAAGCATCACTTTCAATTAGAGTAACACAACACTAGACACTCGAAAAGTCACATGTTCGGCTACTACTATTTTTGCAGCACTACCTCCAAAACTGCGACTGAAAACAAACAAACCAAACAGATACTGTAATAATTTTTCGCCATATCATCAAAACTGAATCTCAGCATTGTGAACCTAATGTGGTCCAGAAGTTAACACTGGCGACAACACACTACTCTTGTTGTTATGTTGTCCGAGTGTATGCGAGCCAAGTCATAAAGCATAGCAAAACCGAGTGCGATCACTAATGCTTAATAGGCACGAAAGCTCATGTGGCTACATTTTCGCGATTCTTTCCAATAAACGCAAGAAATGGCCATTGTGGCAGTCACACGCATGTTTTTGTCATTTTGTGTGAAGGAACGACACTGTTAAGTCGTCAAGGATTTGATTTATGTACATCGGACGCCATTTACAACTGATCACAACGTTTTCTCAGAATGAAGTGATAGCCTGGCTGGCTGAAATGTTTGCCTGAATGCAAAAGTTGCGATCTAATGGGATATTTAATTTAACAACATTTTAACGTACACACATTTTTGTAGAATTTCAAACAGTCAGATTTTTAGTTTAGCGGAACGCCAGTTTTCCCGTGAACATATTATTTTACTACGTTCTGAGCAATTTTTTCTGCCTACAAAAACAAGAAGCACCAACTCACTAAACGTGCGCACACTAGGACCAATCGTGTTGCAACTGATGCCGAAAATAATCTCAAAACCAATCTTTCGGCATAAATGAAAGAAATGACAGCGTTCCACTCTCTCCATGTTAAGGCTGACGCCATAGCAACAGATATATCATTCAGGGAATCGATAGTCAGGCAAACTCTAATAATGAAGAGTGGCTGTAAACCACAATCGGCAGCTGGTTAACGCGACATGCTTAAAGAGAAACTGACTGTCACTCAAGGCTTTATCAAGTTGGCCACTAAACCCAGTGGCGGCATTCTAACCATTGATGGAAGTGAACCCCATTACAAAGCTTGTAATAAGAGTATGACAATTGAATAACAACCAGGAGTTGAACGGAATTTACACACTGAAAAACGCATCCGTAAAACAAAAAGCGACCCGTAACTTCTGTTGCCATGACCGCTATAAGATGTCAAAAGTCAATTTAAACGACCTGACAAGAGTAACGCTTTCCTAGGGGAGATTTAAGAGGCTCTCTCAGAATAACTGCTGCTCCACAATATGCCCAAAGAATGGAACTTACGTAGGAAATGTGTAATTATCTTTTACCAAGAAGCAATCAAACGTACTTGAAACGTGATCATTAAGATAAATGTGCTCTGCCGTTGGTGAAAGATCTGATGAAACAGGTCAGTATGCCCAATGGTTGCGATAAGCTCGTTTCCTTGTGCTGCCTGATTGTGTTATTTTTGATTAGACCAACTAGATCGCCACTTTGCAGTTAAGCAACAACATTCCCACATTGTCTTGACTACTCACTACCTATCACTCAAATCACAGACTCGAAATGCAATCCACGATGGCAATGTACCGCAGTCAATAGTGTGCCTACATTCATACCAATTCTGGTTCTTACGTTCATCCTCTTTAAAATCGTGTTTTCCCCGTAAACTCTTCTTGCAGATTATTCCACGCCACAGTACCCTGTGGTTAGGCATACGGCCGTTAAGAAGAAACGAATGACTGTGTCTATTTGCTACTTACAGATGCCGTTTTTTACAAGAATAAAGCGGAAACAAGTTTTTCTGTGTTTAATGTTAAAACGAATCATTTGTCTAACGTGAAGCATGTCGTCTACTAAGACGCGGAAGTTACCTGTTCTTCATATGTTGACGCAGATGATCAAACTGCCAGTTTTAGTTAGAACGTTATCAAAGAGAAATGTCCTTCTCGGTTAAGCATCTCCTAGCAAATTATCACCGTTATCAATGACTGCAACTCGGACACTGTAGTGGTCAACTTGGCCAAGGTTCCTCCACAGTGCGAAAAACTTCTGGACGCCACTTTGTAACCGTAAGAGCAAGGATCGCGACTGACTCACGCCGTCAGTGTTGTTGTTGTCGTTTTGAAACAAAACAAAACCTCATGGCTATGCAACGGTCTCCGCTTTAAAACAAACGAGTGATGTTTCGTTGGAAAATGCTGGATAGTTGCGAATAACGTCTTTACTACAAGTTCTGTCTGAAAGTTCACCTGAATTGTCCTGCAACATTGCGAAATCTAACGGGTTGGTGCACCGCTGCCCCTAATGCGGTTTCTGACGTCAGGCTTTCATTCTATGAATTCATATGTTTCTTTGTGAATAATCATGCCTTCTTTCCAGGAAAAGATCTGGAGCAATACATGGTTGCACTTATCAACAATTGATTTGGAACGAACTGAAACAGACGCATGCGGATGTGAGCGTAATTACATTCAGGTGAGCTATGAGGAAATGCTTGTGCTAAAAACGCAAGTTTACTGCGTGTTTGTCTCAACCATATTTACCACGATGCCGGCGTTTCTGCGATGTGGTGTCACCTAATGGCGAAATAAGAAGGGGCTTATGAAAGAGTCCATTAAACCGGCTTACACCTCATCCTTTCCATACATCGGAGGAGTATACCAAATGTACCACCGTGCTAGGCTACAAATTTGCAGTCTAAAAGGCAGCGTATACCTAATGCTTTGATGTAAATAAACCGTCCTAAAGTTAACATATGGTCTGAAAGCCGTATTTAAACACACTAGCAGCGAATGAATTGACGCAGAACATACCAGACGCGTTGGATCATAAGTTTATCCTCAACAGAGATGTCCACTAAAATCGAGTACATTTGCTTCCCGAATAGCGCCCATAAAATCCCCCACATAATCCTTTGCAAAATGTGGTTTCCAGTTTCCATGAACCAACTCGTCTAATTTCGCTTCAGACAGAAATTCTGCCAAATGACAATGGTCCAAAGATATACAACACGGTTGTTCTGAGATAAGTCAATCAATCAGTGCGATTCTTCAAAATGATGTATAACTCACTTCTTAGAACGTGACTCCAAACCGAGGAAGTTAGCGTTCGATAGGTCTTATGTGACAGAGTGAAAAAGAAATTCGTGTTCAAAACGAAAAACAGTAAATGCTGCAGTGGGATGTTCAGCATTATAATTCTGCGTTGTATACAACACCGAGGAACCAACGGACATAGCTTTTTCTAAAACAAAAAGTCACACTACTTACAAGAGTAATTTTACGTTTCTGCATACCAAAGCTTACTAGGCAACAGACCTTCATATGTAGCACCTTTTGGTTACCAAAAGGGTGTTACACATTACAAATTTGAGTGCATATAGGAATTTTTAAAGCGCGTTTATGTGCATATTACTGTTTATTCTGGAGCATATAAAGCCAGGCTAAGTGACCATACATACCTACTAAAACGGAGGTAAAACAGGTCGATAAATGTCGTTGACTTGTATGTGATCGAATATTTGGATTACTTTGAGATGGTCACCATAGTTTTTAGCAACTCAACGATTTCGTGTGGAACTCTGGTGCTACAAACGGCCTTGAGCCCGAAGTAATCTTCACAGAGTGGCTTGGTTTCCACATCCGATGTTTAAGCAAGAAAAGGTGCGAAAATAAACGTGTGACTAAAGCGATTGGCTTGGCAATAGTAATGGCAGCTTTTAAACGATCTGTTTGTCCTAGACACATCGAATCACGTGACCAGTTAAGTCTTTAGAGAAAGGAAATGCGCCGCCATCTGTGTGGTCACATGATGCATGAAGAGGTTGCTATCGACCGACAGTTAACCACATCTGCCTCAGCCTTCCCACAAACGATCTAGGGATAGCACGCAATCCAAACCGCAAATTTTGTAAAAAGCGAGTGATAAATGACAAAATCTTTGATAGCTACTACCGGCGACACATTCTAAATTAAGCCGCATGCAGAAAATCGGATACCGAATAAAAAGAACGCTAAAGGAAGTCAAGCTTTTATGGTTATCATACGCAAATATGCGAAAGAAAACAGCCGTCTCACATCTGACATGCTCTATAATCTAACTGCCAACACCCGCACAAATTTATTCAATCACCAACGCGTATTTTTTACAGAAGACTTCAAAATCATGAAGGTTTGTTCGGTCATACTGGTATGTACCCAAAACTCGAAATGGCTTGGGAGCTTTTAATTCTAAAAGATTCATTTACTCGGGATTCCACTGAAATGAAACGAATACAATCAAGACAGAACTAAAATAGATAAGTTAACAACACTCAAGCCACAAGAGGTTCGCTGTAAGATAAGAAGTTGGCGTTCACGATCCCTGCTTTCCTCTATCTCCTGATCGTTAATTCCCATTCTTCTCGTCTTTTAAACACTCGCTGTAATAATCGTGAGTTTCTCCTGCGAATACTGACTCGACCATTCAAAATGTGTACGAATGAAGATTAATTTTAATACAGTACACATGGCTTAATACTGCCTGTCAAACTCTTGTCCCAATGCGGTTGGTCCGTATCTAATTCGCATTGGCGAATCTTTGTTAATCTGAACCCCAGTTACATTTGGTAAGGTCTGCATACTTGTCCAAAACCTTGCAAATCTGGAGAATTCATAATCAAGATTCGCTGTCTTTCTCCATTTTTTAAAAATCTTCTAATAAGTCCCTATGCTTCAGCACTATATTAATATCGACCCCGTTTCCAAGACCGTTTTATCTCGATTAGAATAAAGTGTTTAGTTTACTAGACGCTCTCCGAATTTCGGAGGCATTTAAACAGGAACCAGCTTACGATAGATTGTGTAGGTAGACTAATCATCGCTCGACAAGTCCGTTGAAGTGGAAGACTGAGAGTCTTCACATTCAGAGGAGCTCAAGCATCAGACCTTTTGAATGCGGGCGTCAAACGCCAATTTTGAACGTATTAGGGCTAACACATAAATGCACATTTTTAGCTTGGAACACCGCCCATAGACAATATGACTCGGGCTGCCGTTAAGGATGACAGCAGCACACAAACAAACAAATATCACAGTACAAAAGCTGACAGAACGATACATTCGTGAGTCAACTTGTAAGGATACAGGACCGTCACCGACTGCAACACACGGAAAAGCCCGAGAGTAATGTGCAACTTAACATACGGATTACATGGGTTAACCAGTAGAGACTGTGTATTGTAACTGTCACGACAATCGGGAAAGAAGTGATAAATGTCCCAAACGCAGGCCGAAGGAGTGCGACGTAGCTCGCAATGAAGTAAGTCAGCATTCATGGCAATGATTGAGAAGAACTAGAGCTAAGATTGCGAATGTCGTTGGTGATAGCTTGCAAAGGTTTTATCATTTCAGATAGCGTTGATCGCAGAACCTCGTATGATATCTGTGCAAACAAGCCCCACCCTCTGAAAATCGAGTAAGCACGAAAAAAGGTTTAACATCCTAGTGTGGACCTTTTGTGCTGCTGGCCACGAATCTACCGATCCGATCTAAGCCCTTTGGCATAAACCCGAATGAGCAATATCCAGATGGCTGAGCACATTGAAGGATGGCACAATGTTCGCTTTGTTCGTCGTAAATGAACTTCACAGATCATGGCTAATAAATCAGGCAGACGTTGCGAACGACCACGGACTCAAAAAATAGTTCGACTGGCGGTTGAGAAATCGTTGAGGAACACAAATCATAGTTATACGTACATGTAAAGCTACTATGAAATTCACGGCTGGTAGCAACAACCCGCTTCGGATTATTGGAGATGAGGAATCAGCAATAGATTCACATTAGTTCTAATGCTTGCATGGCAGAAGTAATTAATCAGTACAACTCTCTCGACTGTAGATTTGGCTAGGTTTGATGGTGTCCAACCTATGGCTAAACAACCCCGACAATATGTATTACTTGTGCTGGCCCACACAACAAAGGAAGATCCTAAGAGATCAGAAAAATCGTACCTCGAAGAGAAAGACCGAAAACCTCATTGAGAATGACGAAGACAGAGTATTGATGGATGAAACCAGCCGATATTCAATGCAACGTTTTCGGAAAGGACAGCATGGTGGTTTGAATGGGGACAGGAACTACGAGGTGAAACATTCGAGGCAATGTTGTGATAAAATTTAAACGGTCACCGGCTAAGGAAAACGCGGGATAAAATAGACAAAACTAGAGGAACGTAAAGAGAACGTTGTCGTGGGAAGTTTAGAGTTGGCTGCCCAGACTCATTTACTGTCAGCTTAGATTTTCAGAACGAGATTGGCAAGGTTAGTTGTGACCAACTGGTCATCAATATAAATTAATAATAATAATAATAATAATAATAATGACAATAATGGCGATAATAAATACGACTAGGACGGAACATTTCTGTCATTAGGGAAAACAAGCCACATCATTGCTTTACGACCATATAGAAATACTTACATCTTGAACTGGTTTGTAGTCTGGGTCATTAAAATGGTGCACGAATCGTAGAACTCCAGGCCGGACAACGCTCCGGGCGAGAATCAGTAACGAAGCCATGTAGAAGATGTACAGCATACCAATTGCCCAATGAATGAACGTGAACGCCACGGGGGCATAGTGAAACACACGTGCGCGATTGGGCAACGTGGCGTTGAAAAGTGACTGAAAAAGTGAGTGGGACCAGTAAGTGCATGGTAGAGTTTGCTGAGGAAATCTGACCGGGTAACAGAAACTTAGAGATTGTAGATCAAATCAGGTGAACGGTGTGCACGACGATCAATTGATCAAGAGTAAAAACAAATACATCATTGTGTGCATTCTTGCATATTCTAACATTAAAATCATAATCTGTGGTTGAAAATCGGGAATATATCTTTTGGATACGTAGTGACAAGTAGGAGGAAATATTCCAAATGGTAAAACTTTTATGTAACTACGCGAAGACACCTGATCGAAATGTGAGGACAAAATGTAGAAAACAACCGTGTTTTAACTACTTCATCACTACGCTCATTACAACAAAAAAAATCAGCCGCCTACGAAAATGAAACCAGACAGAGGTTTGACAACGACTAGAATGAGTAGGACACATCTGAGAATCTAAAACGCCCGCTACACAAACAGACAAGACAAAGGATACAGAGTGCAATACATTGTAGTACGCAATGATTGCAGATTTCGTGTATACTTGAGTTACTAATTGACAGTCATGTTATGTTCACAAATTTACAAATCGTTCTTGTGTAGAGAAAAAGAGAAAAATTAGATGTATTGCGACGGCCTCAACGAAGACCAAGAGGCCATTTTTGAACGAAATCTGTAAACTAGCCAAGTAGAATTAAACTAAACCACAGGTAAGAATTTCTAGAAGACAGTGTGTTCGAAGCAAAAGTATTAGAAATCGAATTACTGATAAGTAGTTTGGCAGATTTGTTAATTTAGAAGAAATCCATTTGCGAAAAATCTGGACTTCGACCGGATTCGAACCAGCGACAGAAACACCATGCCCAAACGCGGCAAGCGCTCTACCAGCTGAGCTACAAAGCCACACCGGAAGCTCAGAGATTTCACATTTGGACCTAGTTACCCACCCAACCAATTGTGTCATACAGAATCCACCAAATAATCCAGCCGATTGATTGCCCAAACAGGATTTCTCGGGCAGTTCACGCTGGAATCCACTAATGCCACCGATGAGCATTTACGTTGAATTACTGATAAGTAGTTTGGCAGATTTGTTAATTTAGAAGAGATCCATTTGCGAAAAATCAGGTTCAAATGTGAAATTTTTATGCTTCAGGTGTGGCTTCGTAGCTCAGTTGGTAGAGCGTTTGCCCCGTTTGGGCATGGTGTTTCTGTCGCTGGTTCGAATCCAGTCGAAGTCCAGATTTTTCGCAAATGGATCTCTTCTAAATTATTAGAAATCATTAATCCGGTGGGAAACCGGCTCTTGATTCTGACCATGAAATGTTACTTGTGTTGAGTCAACACAAATTCGAGATACTCTAATATAAGTAAGGTTGAACAAAAAACCTGTTGAAAAGGCTAATAAACTTGATCTACCACAAGTGCGTACAGATATACAAACGCCTCATTCTGAGATAACATGATCAGGTGAAAAATACCCAGATGTTATAACACGAATGAGTGAAAGCACGAAAAGACATTAAAAATGAGCATGCATAACGTGTCAAAGAAATATTGTTCGCTGAAAACAAAGTGAATAGTAACAAACCACTAAGTTCCAGATAAGATTAGACAATAAAATAGCCGGCAAATACGAGTGAAGTGTACATGAAAACGCGCTAGAAGAAAAGAAGTCGCCATTGAAAACTAACAGAGAAACGGAATACATTCTTTAGCTTCTATGCTCCCAACGACCCGACTGATGTTGCTACCCTGACAAGGTGGTCGGGCTTGTGTACTGTTTTGATCCAGCGGGCTATGCTGACTAGGACTCCGGTCCTTCCAGATGCAACATTGTCAGACACGCCAAAGGGGAGCAGTCAGACAAAAAGCAGTTACACTCATAGGATTGCATGTCGCACTACTGACCGCATAGGAGTGCTTAGGCAGTGAAGCACGATTCTATGGGCATACAGCAGAACTATTTTCATAGTTGCGGCACTGCTGTCTTCCGTATCAGGAAGAAGGGGGTTAGAAAAGTTACCCTCAAACAAAGAGCACTCCGGTCGCCTAACGGTTGACCGGGACCGCCGGCGTATTATTCAATACGATCGAAAAACATTTGTTATCTCTCAAAAGCCTGATGTATCTTCGAGTACATCCACTGCGCGCAGCAGTGCTCGGAATCAGACATCAATGTCTTATTCACTGCGCCCTCGGGTTAGGCAATCCCCTCACTGCCAAGTGAGTCAGACTATTGAGTCCGAGGCTCTTGGTGGGGTCCCCCAAGAAAACCCTATATCATGTTGTCTCGCAGGTCAGACTTTTGAGTCGGAGACTCGGGGCGGGGTTCCTCAAGTCAACCCTCTTTCGCGGCATAAACGACCGGGAAGTATCAGAAGTTATCGTTCTCTTGACAGTGACATTACTAACCGATCTCGACTTTCTCCTACTGTTTACCCCCTACTTCTTCTGTCTTCCATGATGATGACAGTACAGGGTTGATTGAAAAGAAACAGAAGCAATTAAAGCAGTAGGGCTGGAGACTCCGACTGTTTGATTTATAACCTCGCCTTCATTTTATGATAACTACAGTTGATAAACAATAGCAATAGATGGAAGAAGAAGGTAGATTTTAAGGAAGTCCCACAGACCTAACTCACCGATACATCGGTATCTGAGAAAAAAATGATCTATAAACCATCTGGTCACGTGAAGCCCATAGAGGAATGAACAAGCACACCAGCAGCTGCATTCGAGTAGGTCGTAATGCGTAAACCAAAACTAACTAATAATCGTAATATTAATTTCGCCAATTGAATGAACAACAGAACTTCGCGTGAATTGCGGAGAGAAAAAACACAAAGGGCGATGTACTAATTCTATGAACTTTTGCATGTGGGCACTTGTAACACGAGATCAACCATATGAAATCAGTGTTGCAGTCTGTCCAGCACCCAGGTAACCGTGTTGGATTGTTCAATGCCTCCAACTCTGCTTCCAGAACACGTTAATTGTGTAACAAGTGGGGTTGTCTTGGTGATTAAACAGTCACAGAAAAAAAATGGCAGCATTACAACAGCGTGATGATTTCACGGTTAGCAGCCAGGCTCCCTATAAAGTGCCACACAAACTATTTGATGAGGTAAGGTATGGCGCATGTAACCAAGCCACGGAGGGGTTTCAAACACATCAGCAGGAATACATGAATTCCTGAACAGCAGGCCGTCTATATGACGTGCGGACATCTCTGGTCTTCGCTAAACACGGACATATCCAAGGAAAGTGCGTGAATCACCGTCGTACTCACGAGACTCGACGGTTACAGGTGTAAAAGTATCAAGGTTGGCTGGATACAATTCGAAGGGAATGTGAATCAATTTGAGCATCATTCCAATGCAACAGGTGGAAAACGACACAAAAACCCTGTTAGTCACGGCCTCACGGGTTGGGTGGATCTACTACGTCAGATCCACCTTCCCTCGTGAATCCTTGAATTATCGGGATAGGCCCGTCGTAACCACATGCAAAGTACATCAGGAATCCCAGAAAGATTAACATAACTCGAAGGGCGTACGAGCCGACTTAACGACCACCGGCCCCAAGTCGACGGTAAACACGTGATTTGCCCGGATGTCTTGCCGGTTAGGTTAGTTTGAGATAAAAGACCGCGGGTGAACCCTCCAAGTCAACTCCCATCTTCAGCCGTGGAAGCAGAGAAGCATCTTGTTCTTACAGCAAGCAGGAATTCACTATTATGAAATAAACCTCACACTCTCACCATAACTTTCTGGTCGACGGGCCGGCTGCAGTTCTACTTGCCTTCCAAATATCATTTAACTTGAATAAGATAATGAGAAGACATAAATCATGTGATGTTCTTCGGAGTACCATTTCGTACATTCTGATCACACATAGACATGTAACTGATTTTAAACATTAAGATAAGGTTCCATAGGGCGGAAATAATGACTTAAGAGATTAGATAGACACACACGGAAATAGAGATTAAACAAATGAGCAAGCTGACTACCAGGGCAGCTGCAACGTCAACACAAATTCTTTTTTAACACAAGAGGGGATTATGACGTCTAGTAGCCAAAGCCTCAGCAAACTGGACGAGACGTTTCCGGTGACTTCGAAAAATCACAGAGAATGCGTCACAAACCTTGACCCTGTGTCCTGTTTAGATTATGTGTTTCGCTATTGATGATGCTGGATGTCGTCCGTCAGCCTCTATGCACGCGCCCGGCGTCTCTGGTTGTGTTTCTAGCCACTTGGGAACACGCTTTTTGATACGAGAAGCTAGCTGTCGGTTTGTCCTCCCTATGTAGCTCATATTGCAACTACATGAATATTTGTATAAACAATGGGATGCGACAGACGCAGGCTGTTTGTTCGTAGCCGAGGAGACTGGTAAGGCCATGGTTCGCTGTATTATACATAGTTTTACAGTGTTAAAAGATCTGGATACAACAGCTGTTAGACGTCTTTTTGTCATTGTTGACCAGCCGTCCCCTAGAAACGGGAGTTCTAAGTACACCGTCTTCTTTGGTACCGTTGTTTCCTGTATCATTGGGGGTAATGACACTGCTATATTTCTTGATAAATTGCAAGGGTTACTCGTTGGCCAACAGCGTACCATTGAGTGTGCTTAATTCTTATGGAAAATTATTGTCTGTGCATAACCTCCGTGCTCTGAGAAAAAGCGTTCGAACATGGTTTCTTCTATACTGCACTGGATAGAAGTTTTCGAAATGTATACACTTTCTTGTCCAGGTAGGCTTTCTGTAAATGGATCTTCCTAGAATGTCCGAGAACGTAAGGCAGTTGTTTACTTCGTGCTCTCTAGTCAGCTTGAGGTTGAAACGTGCATGATTCAACTCCGAAAACAATGCCTTCAAATCACTTGAATTATCCGAAATAGCCAAAATATCGCCTACGTAGCATCTTGTACAGTATTGGCTTTCACAAACCTCCCTCTAGGGTAGATTCAATCTTAGCCATAAAGAAATCAGCTAGGAGTAGACCAAGTGAACTACCCATTGCAACCTCGTCCACCAGCCGGAAAGTAAACGTCTGTAAATTGAATTTTACATTATGTGTGCACAGGAGTAATAACGATTTTAGTTCGGATACCAGAATGGGAAAAGGAGTATTGCTTCTCAGAATGAAACTGGAAATGTTAACAACCGTTTCATGTGTTGTGACTTCAAAAGACGCTTCGCCTGAGAACTCGTTTATCGTGCAAACTCCCGTATACAGCATGTCCAAAATCAAACCACAAACGCGTACACTCGTTTGCACGTCAGGCGTCTAAAATCTACACAAAAGCGATACTTCCCGTTGGACATCTTCACTAGGAGAACAGGCGAGTTGTACGGACTGTTGACTTCTTCGATAACATCATCCTTCAGCATGTTCTGTACTTGCCTTTTTAATTCCTCCTCCAGATGAACCGGTATCCTGCGGGGTCCGTGAGGTCGAAATGTTCTGGCTGTTGGTATTTCGTGTGCAATCCAGTTGCAGAATCCGTACGGATCATCGTCATTCCTAAATACTTCCGCATATTTCTCGACCGTAGACAGGAGCAAGGGGGTAGTGATAATGGGGATTTTAGCTGTGCGTAGTTCGTTGACGCTATCCTGTCGTTGTCCTGTGAGTGTCAGAGAGCCGTACCTAGTTGACAACCTTTTGAGCTCCAAGTCAATCACGGCATTTGTTGCAGCAAGGAAATCGGCTCCAAGAATCGTTTGCCTAGTTTCTGGGGACACAATGAAACGGTGCTTTACGATATGGCCGCTGATACGTACCCCACGCTCTTTCACATCGTCAACCAGTAGACTATGACCTCCAACCGTCCTGATCATCATAGATGTTGGTTCTACGTTATGCTTTCCTGCACCAGCAATTATCGAAATAGCCGCCACTGTATCGACCAAACACTGTTCTATCTATCCGTCAACATCAACCCTTGTATGTACGGCCCCCTTCTCAATCTCTCCCATTATCAGTTGACCCGCCCAATAAAGAGAACAATCATGAAACACTTTATTTTTAGACCTCTTAAACCGCCGGATTGGGCAACCCTTCTTGCAGTGTCCTTTTCTCGACAGATGAAGCAACCTCCCAGCCGATCGTTCTGTCGTGATGATGTTCTCAAGGCAGCTACATCCGCTGTGAGTTGCACCATGGTCTTCCGTATTTCTTCCAGCGTCTTCTTGTTCGTATTGCCGTTTGCATCCAATGAGAACACGGACATTACTGCCAATTCGCGCGTCGCCTTTGCGAGCTCATCAAGGTCCATTGGGCGGGCGACATGACCAATACGGACATGGTCGCGAACCGTCATCGGGAGACCTTCAATGAACTGCTTCGTTAACAACTGCTGTCGTGGTTTTTGATCCAATCCTGGCAGAGCTCTGTACAGCAAATCTTGCAGAGTGACGGCAAACACGGATAGATCCGGTCCTTGTCCAAGCCTGGCCGCCTTGAACCGCCGCCGCATGGCCTCCTGGCAGTCGGCCGGGCTGTCAAACGGAGCCACCTGCGCCTCCTTCGCATCGGCTCACTCCACCTTCACAGGGCCTCTTCGCGTTGCGTCCGGCACCACCTTCGCCCTGTCCTTCACCAGCGTCCGCAGAACAGCCAGCTTCCCAAAGTCGGTCTTGACTCCGACCATTTCGGCCACGTCCTCAAAGTCCTCCAGGAACGTCCGGACGTCTCCATCTTCGAACGGCTGCGGTCACGGTATCTTCAACCTCGCGTTCGTCACGGCACCAGTTGTTATGACCGCAAAAGACGCTTGGCCTGAGAACTCGTTTATCGTGCAAACTCCCGTAGACAGCATGTCCAAAATCAAACCACAGACGCGTACACTCGTTTGTACATCGGGCATGCATTCACATACATCACTGTCATTCGCCTTGGTGGAACTTTTGCCATAGCCCGTACACGATATTCCAATAGTCTCTACTTGTCCGTCGTCCTCCTGGCGTTCGGAACTTGCCCTTTTGTTCCTCAATGTCGCCTGTGGATAATATACCACTTGCGAGTAGTAAACTACTCACAACGAAACTGCCTGTCATACAACACATGCAACGGAATGTTGATGAAAAGCGACGTCACACTGAATGAAGAGATCAGTTTGTTCCGAACATCTAAACCGTCTACACAGTTTACAAGCTGAAAACTGTCTTTCAGATTGTACTTATTGAAAAGTTTTCTGATCGGTTCAAGCAGATCAGCAAGCCAGCCGGCTAACTTGTGCTGCGGTGCGTTGCACATTGAGATAATGAGCCGAAGTGAGACATTGGGCTTGTGGGTTCTAGGCAATCCATACATATGCGGCGTTCTTGTGCCCATTGGCTTCAAAAACTTGCGTTGGCCTGCCGAAATTACGCCATCTACTCTCAGTTTTTCTCACTTGCAGACGATTTCCTTTTGCAATTATTGGACGTTGCTGGGAGTGTCATCCGGCAAGAACTTCTGAGTTTCACTCAGAATTTCAAACACTTTCTTCGTACATTCCGCTTTATTCATCAACACAACTACTGAGTCTTTGTCCGGATGTAACACCATTTCGTCTTATTTTCCTCAAGCTTTGGAAATGTGCCGGTGTTAATAGACCGTGACGTTTTTGTTTGTAGTTACGATGCTGATAAAGGACATCCACTAATTTTGCCTACAGCCAATTTTTGTTTTCCTCAGAAGTTGGCGAATGTTGCTGCAGCTGATCGTAACGATTTTCGAATTGGGCATACAACCTAAGTTCTTCGATTTTCTTTGGTGATATGACAAACTTCAATCCTAAAGAGACAGCTTCCATTTGGGTCCGTGTTAGCGTTTCTGACGACAGATTGGTAACATATCTATCTAACTCTTCAGGAAATTAAGTCGTATTCGAGACTGGACAAAAAGAATCTTCGAGTGATTTTGTCACGTTTGCTTTCGTACGCTGTAGAACGGTACTGCAAAAATCTATATACTTGATTCGAAAAACAATCGATAAATCATTCACAATAGGCCTGGTAGTCAGCATCTCCATTTGTTTAATCTCCATTTCCATGTCTGTCTGTTTAATCCCCTAATCCGCCCTATGGAACCTTATCTTAATGTTTAAAATTAGTTGCATGTCTGTGTGACCAGAATGTGCGAAATGTTACTCCGGAGAACATGACATGATTTAGTCTTCTCATTACCTTATTCAAGTTCATAAAGGGAACAAATTGCTTCAAATATCATCTAAACCTGCCAACTTCAATGTTCAAACACTTATGCAAGTAGGTCAACAGACACTTTCTGCATGTGCATCGGAGGTCATAGCTACTGACATTTGCTGTCATGCGGAAACGCGGCTCCATGATTCCAGCTGCTTCACATTCCTCGTACAATGTATGACTGTGTGCAGACCACGCGGATCAAGTCATTGATTAAGCCGGTGTTGAAACTGGTCTAAGTACATAGGTAGGAAAGGAACTGCCTGACTGCGTACCCATCAACAGCCGTTTATAAGCCGTCAGACTCGGAGGTATGGTAAGGGCATCAAACGGCACCCGTCACAGATAGTGTATAAACGTTGCTGTGGCATATTCACCACCACACTGTAGTTCAGAGGCAGTTGAAGACGATTTTTTACTACCAGCTCATTGACGACCTGTACAATGCACGGATGACGGACAGTTTAATACAGTGTGAAGACATGAATGCTTAAAAGAGGCAGGCTAGGTGCTGACGAGCGTGACTATAGTGACCAGCACTCCTACGGTATTCACAGAACAAACAACGGTGAAAACCAGTAACAATTCTGTACTGATAACGGTTTATTTCTGGTGAGTATTCAGTTCCAGTGCCCTAGAGGCGAATCCGTCTGTGGTCGAGGTCCTTCGTCAAGCCAACCGTGGATACAGATTGACTATCAGTTACCGACGGTATGGCTGTTTACAAGACTGTAAGTCACTCTGGGGCACCAAAGTGGGTTTCGATCATGCAATCGCATGTGCCAAGTTCATTCAGTATTTCGGTTGGAAACCACTTCATCGTCAAACACCAGGTGACATCTAACCTAGCACCTTACAACTACCAAAACGCGCTTGTTCTCAGTTAAGGACCCACCACACTCACCAAATGACATCGTGACCCACGCCTGGAAGAGAAAGCGAAAGTGTGATGCTTTTATTCGTTCCGATGCAAACTGCTGGGATTTTATACGATTACCCTGACTTTTTAACGCTGGCGGGAATATTCCATCTGGCAACAACAATATTTGTTTGGAACTATAGAGTTGCACTCCGGAATTGTTCAACAGGGATGGGTGTGCTCGAGAAGTATGTGAACATCCGGAAAGTAATTTTCTGTCGGAACTTGAGCCGAGGTGAGGCTTATGACAACTTATCAGCAGCAGCTGAAATGGGGTAAGATAAGGTTGATCCTTTTCTCTACTTTCCTTTGAAGTACACGAGATCCTAGGGTGAGCTCTGAAGGAATAGCGACATGATATAGTGGAGATTCTCCAGGCATTGCACTTAGAACACGCATGCAAAATTGCCCCAATCTGTTGAGATCCACGGGAGACAGAATGTCTTAAAGAGATTAAAGCTAGTCAGTCGGTCAGTTTGGTAAGACCTTTGCATCTTCTAAGTTTAAGGTGTTACTACAAAAGTGGCAAAACTCCCTGTCCGTTCTCACACACACTGGTGAGCTCCTGAAGACAATCGAGAAATATACGAACCTTGGGGGCTGCACCAGTACTGGCAGAATGTCTAACGAGATCAAAAACGGCGTGAATAAAGCTCTGATAACGTTCGTAAAAACAACAATCCATGGCGTCGACATGTCTTTAAGC